>WIUT01000665.1:0-39605 GCA_010645135.1 Tetragonula clypearis
TATATATATATATTTTAGTGTTAGAAAATGTCACTGTTAAGAAATCAAAATTAATTTCGCTTTTATTTAGGATGCCGGGATGGCGCGCACGGATCAAGTGGTTAGACACTGCTCAGAGTAAATTCAGAGAGAGAGGGAGAGAATGGAAAATTTGCGTAAATGAGAGGAAATTTATTTCAGAAAGTATTTATTCTTATACAAAAATTCTACTCTATTCTGATTACATAAAACTGTCTTGCGAGGTTGTTTCAAAAAGAGAGAGAAATATAACGGGGATTTTTTCCTGGCACCGTGAAGAGGCGAAGAGAGATTTCGAATTATTCTCGGTTGGATCTTACATGGAACAACTTTCAGAATAATACGCGTATCAGAAGTCACTGTAAACTATGATCGATCTGTATAATGGACGGACCGTGACGCAAGTGAAAACAGGTCGTCTACTGTCAGACACGCTCGCAGTCGAAATTTTCTCACCGCTGTCGCAGTTTGTTTGCGCGATTGGCAATGAAATTAATTCGCTCATAAATTTGGAAATTTTCGATATCGATAGAATTTATTCTCAAAAGACGCTTGAAATGCGTCTTTGCTATCATTTGAAAGTGAAAACTAAAAGTATCAGGAAGAAAATTTTAAAGAAATGAAGAATCTGACGCGTCGAAAGTTTCGAAGACTCGAAGTTTTCGAGCCAGCAGTTGAGAAATCCGTGAATTTCTTCGAAACCGACGTCGAGCAATTAAGATTCATAGCAAGTGCGAGAAGAATCCCAGTGGGAAACTGGGAATTGAAGCTAAGTGATCAGCATTTTTTTAAATGTTCCGAAATGGCAGAAGCCGCCGCGATGAAAAGAAGGATTTTGTCGGTCGTAAAGACGCGAAAGATGGTAAAACAATTACGACGTCACGGCATAAAAGCACGGAAATTCTTAAATGGGGCCTCGAGTAAAAAATAAGGGAAACAGTTCCGCGTTAAATAAGCTTTCTCTTACGAATGCTCGCCACCTGCTTTCACCTTCCCACCCCATTCGATCTTGAGCTCTTAGCTTCAAAATGAATTTAAAGGCACGATTTCCAACCCTATTCGTGGCCGTACATCATTCGACTTTCTGTGAAAATTATTTTTTGAATACGAATTTGTCAGATTGTCAGATGAAATTGGGATCGAACGAAATTCAGAAAAAAAAAAATATCTTTTCTTGGAAAACGGATTTGTGTGTGTGTGTGTGTGTGTCTAGGATTCTGCGGATCGATTGTTGGTCTGGTTGACGACGAGATTCTCCACCGATATTCATCGAACGTGTGGGAGAAGGTGGATGGTAAATTAGGAAACGTAACTCGAACGCGTGGAACGGGCAGAGAGAGAGAGAGAGAGAGAGAAAGAGAGAGAGAGACAGAGGGGGCTCGAGAACGTCAGAAGCACCCCCGGGGGTGCACTATGCCGGTCGCGCGGTTAATATAGGGTTATATTTGCCGGCGAATCCAAACATATGTAAGGGAAACTTTCGGCCGATTCGAAATATCCCCGGAACCTGCGCCGTTCTCGAGTGCCGGTCGAGAAACTCGATCTGAAATTCGAGCAAACGGCAAGCTCTCCGCGCAAACATTTCAACCCTCTCGAGAAAGCTGATCCCGAACGAAAAAGAAAAAGAAAAAAAGAAAAAAGAAAAAAGAAAAACGTCTTCGCGGGAAAACGAAGATTAGACGATCGATTTCGCGCGATGGCTTTTCCCAAGATCCGAGGAATATCCGAGCAGTTTCACGAAGATTGATTGGAAAGCTTGAATCGAAAGAGTATCGGTTGTTTAATTTTTCTGTTGGGATTGTTCAACGCGATCGAACTGGAGGTTGGCTTTTGAAATTATTAAAGTTGAGTCGTGCGTGACTTTTCGATTAACTAGATTAAATGAAAGATTAAATGTTGACGACTCTCGGTTGCTAAATGTTCCGAATGATAAAATTCCTGTATAGAAGCTGAAGCTGTGATTGTGAAAAAAGAATTCCACGTCGTCGATCGACGAACCTCAAGAAAATTCCGCTGGAGAAAAAGTGAGAAAGAGAGAGAGAGAGAGAGAGAGAGAGAGAGAGAGTCTCGATAATGTGACAATCGAACAATCAATTCAAACCTTGGAAAGCCCGGCAACAAACGAAAATGTGAAATAATCGAGGCAACGCCTCCAAGTAACGTCCATAAATCACCACGGACATGAACGATCCACTCCCACACCCCTCCTGGTTGGAAAAAAGTAGCTTGGAACGAGACGAAACGAATTGAAATCAGCGCCGATCACTGATCAATCAAATTGATATTTATTCTGGCTGTTTAATACGTTTAATATGACTTCCATCGACCGCGGCAAACACGCGGGCTGTCGCGATGATTCTCAACCGATCGCGGGGGCGAGATCGGTTGAAATATGAACGCTGCTGTGTTCTAGTTCGATCGTTTTGAGATTTGTCACCGAATCGACGAATTTTTTCGCTTTTTCTGATGGGATTAGTTTTGAAAAAAAAATTTTTTTTTTTTCTTATGTTCTTTCGTTTTTGTCAAACAAGTAACACTGTGCATTCATGTACTTTCTATTCGATTCTTCGCCTCCAAGTGCGTGGAAAATACAACGATTGTATGGAACGTTTGAGAACTAGTGTCGGCGAGTTACAATATTACACTTCGAGCCGTGTAAATCGGAGGTAAAAGTAACAAAAGAATTCTGAAGAGGTAAAGTTTATTCACTTGAGAATGCGTCGAGTTCGCCGTTAAAATTATTCGGAGTAATTCGGAGAATTTCAGATAATTTGCAGAATTTTCAATTACGAAACAGGCAGAGTAATAAATTGAATTGTGAGTCGTATAAAAATGTTTCCTGTGATATTTACATAAAGATTCTTCTCCTTTACCTGTCTTACCATTTGACCCCTTATGAATAAACGTTGATTTTTAGAAAGAAATTCCTAATTTATTAAAGGAAATAAACTTCTGATTTCTAATAAAATAATCAAACATATATTTTTATTTAAATAAAAAAAATAATCAATTAATTGCACTTTTTACACATGACTGGTTTCTCCTTCGTACATTTGTCCGCAGACGAATTTTTTGCAAATTATGCAAGTTTGAGTGGTTTTATTACCCGTGCACAATCTTATTTAATATTTTCTTCGTGATTGGGAAATATTGCTTGGCCTGCTTGATGTTCCTCTCCTTCTTCAAGAAATTCGTGATACTCTGTGACTAGTTAATCTGCTAATTGTAACAGGAAACGCTGTCTTGATATCTTTATTCCAGTTGCTTCTCGACAGAGTATCCATGCATTGATTCCAGCTAAATCTCCAGGATATTGAAGAATACGTGCACGGGCCGTCTATTGCATTTGGATTTGACACTGTGTTTTCGCGCCATTTTGGTGCAACCACATCAACGCCAAATTTAGTCTTATTACAATAACTAATTGTTTCGGGTGTTCTCTTTCTATTGTTTTTAGTTTTGTCGCATTTATGTCTCGAACTTAGTATCGTAACTTTTTCCCTTGATTTTGATTCATAAATTCAGTCAGAAAAATACGTAAATTTCGTAAAGGGTCAAATGACATGGAGCTCGCGGTGCATAAGGTATGCGAAGAATTTTTCTCGGTAAAAAATAAGCTAAGAGAAAAACAGAAAGCGAGAAATCGAATAATCAGATAATATAAAAATTTACAGAAATTCGTCAGATTAGCGAAAGAAATAACAATGAATGTACGATTTTCAAGTAAATTTTGAGAAAGGGGTCATTTGACCCCGCTTGGTACGTTTAGTGTTAAGAAGAAGAACAGTTAAATAACGTGAATGTGAATTGTTTGACAAATCGCTGCAGTCGCCTCAACGAAGCAGCAATAAAAAAAAAAAAGAATTACCTCGGTCAAATTTCCAGTAGCTATCACAGCGAAGAATCGCAATTATTTCTCGTTTAAATCGTGAGATCGATGCATACGGCAGAGAATTATGGCAACGGCCGCTTTTATGTTTATTTTAAAAAAGCGCGACTCGGGGACCAGAATTTTTCGCGCGGTTCCGCGGCTGGCCGCTGAATTATGCATTTCTCAATCAGCGGAGTGGTACAGTTTCACTGTTCTACGATAATCCTGGTACGAGGAAAAATGGAACTCGCGATAAAAATGGCGAACGTGTGCTCAGACGAGCAATGGATCGTCTTCGAATCGAGTCTTGAGAATTCAACGAATCATGGCTTCTGAATTCCCTCGAGGGGAACGCCTTAGATCAGGTCCCGTAACCGATCACGATCACGAGTCAGCAATAGAAACGAATTTATCTTCATTTATGCAATAAGGAGAAGAAGAAATGAAATTAAACAATTAAACCACTGATGCATTCCTACGATTATTTTCATTTATAAATATCCAAAATTTTTATAATTTTTTCCTTTTCATTCGAGCAATTGATCAATGCATAAAAAATTCATAGAGTGGATGCTAAAATGATGTACATCGAAAATTGTAAATCAAACAATTATTGCCAATTGTTTTATATCGTTTCTGTTTCTATTTCACCGGAGTATGGTTCTCGATCGAGAAACTTTTTGTCAATTGCTATCGCAATTTTACGTTTCTACAAAAAAAGATTTGTAAAAACTAGTTGATCGAATTCTACTCTTCTCTCTAGAGCAATAAATTCTATCGATCTGCATTCAACTGTGTTCTCTCTCTTTTTTTTCCCCCCTTTCCTACCGCGCAATATACACGACGTGCAAATTATTGCAGCCAATGAAACCAGATGTTTGCAGTCTCATGAATTGGAAGCAAAAGAGGTCGGTATTTCTGCGATGAGATATACTCGCTTGAAACATCCCGTTTTCCCATAAGATTTATTCCTCGAAGCGACGTGTTTCGAGGAATTCTCTGAGAATTTGAAGGAACAGTCCCGATTCTTCACGCTTCTTCCTCGTCGTTGACAAACTGCTCGGAAGAACACTCGGGAAAATAAAAGAAATCGTCGCGAAATGATATCCTCGCGAAGCGCATTAAGAGCACACAATGTGACGATCAATTCCAGAAACAGCGTCTGCAGTTTAATTGAATACATCTCTTGTTCAAATATTAATCCCGCGCGAGGTTAACCATTCGTTCTACTCGATTCATACTTGCACCATCGTCCCCCTCCAACTGCGTTGTTTTCCATTCGTTCTACGTACTTCGACGGAATTTTCAACTTCCTCTGAAACGTCACTTGCAAGGGAACATGACCGAAGTGTCATTTTTAATGAAACTTGGCGTGAACTTGTAGCTTTCAAAAAAATATTTATATTTTTTTTTCTTCACGATGAAGACTATCCTCGATAGTCGGGGCCTCGGAAATTACTGAAGACACAGTTTTTGCGTGAATAGATGAAATTAGTGTTTTTTTTAACGACGAACTAGACGGTGCATACCATTTTGCGAAAAAAACGGTTTGTTTAACCCTTTCAGTGTGCACAGTGCGCGTGGTTTTTGTACATACGTTTTCCTTAAAAGTCTTAAATATCAACTGTTATTCAATAAAACAATCGTTGCTCTAATATAACGCGTATAGTTCACATTTTTCATATGAAAAGACTTATACAAAATTATGTTAGTTTATCTAAAAACATTAGACCAATTGCTGTTGACATATTTTTAGGTATTTACATATTTACAAGACTTTACGATTAAACGTTTAATATAATTAATAATGTAACGCGAATTAGTTAATATATTAAGCCGATGTATTCCTAATTCTTGTAAAAAAAAAACGTATACGAACTATCGTTTCACTGTCGAATGGATTCGATAGATTTTTGCGAATGAAACAGTAAACGATCGTTTTGACGTCGTAACAACAAAGAGTAGTTTTAATATGTGATTAATCCAAATATATCAATAAAATCAACAAAAAATGTTCCGCCGATAACGAAGAATTTATCATTGACTAAAGACGGTATACTTATGGATGCCGGATATATCCGGCGCTCGAAGCGAAAGGGTTAAGGAACTGTTTGCAACGATTAACTCTTTGATTCTCTGAGTGAGTCACGGACTCCGTTGGTGGTGTTTGTTGTGGTCTTTAGTTTCAGTTAATTCTCGTAGCGATGTGAAACGAGAGTTTCATTCACTTAGCGAGCGTAGATTATTTTGTGAATGGTATGTTGAATGGTCATCGATGTGAACCGAGAATTAATTGTTCGAGTACCTTGTTTAGCGAGTTTAGATTGATTTGCAACGTATGCTAGTGACATTTGCTATTTTGCTTTTGTGTTACGGTTAACGTAATCGACGTCGATGGGCTGTGAACGTTTATAGGAATTTATGTTTTTATTGGAAATTGGATACCTCAAGCACCCAAGACCTCGCACGTATTTCCTCTATTTCCCGACATACATTGGAGCAACGTAAACTTCAGACTTGTGTTCCCATCTCGAAACAATAGGGCAAGAAGACAAAGCAATTAAATGCTGAAGCGCAATACATTTCTTAATAGCTCGTAGCTGTCCGTTCGATTCCATTAAAGGTTCAATTTTCAATTGGTAAGATTCCTCGGGATTCATTGGCAAGACAAAAATTCGATACGATGAATTAAGAACACGACGTAAGAATCTTTCGACAAATTGTTCGAAAGATTACGTCGAATGAATCGAAGCGAAAAATTTAAGAATGTAGCAGTGCAAATTGATGAAGTCATCGAATGATATAATAAACAAGTTGTCAAGTTCGATTAAGTAATATAATTCAATTATCTGCAACACTTAACACATATCCGTGCGGCATTATTTGCACCGTCATTGACCAAATGCCGGCATTTTTCAACACTATTTGTAGAAACGATATGTTCTACATAAAAACAACCTAAATTTTAAAAAGTCGTATATTTTTTAGTGAAATTTTGGGAAATGAAATAAAATAAATTTGTATTTATATATACACACCTTTATTTTTGATTCTTTTCTTTCTGAAGTCAAATGAAAATTAAATCCACAAAAAAAGTTGAAACGAATTACTGAAAACATACCCATTATTTTATTAGACAAAGTAAATTACTTTCGAAACTTTAATTTTATCAATAATTAATAGTTCTTCACTTCTTCGGGTGAATTTGGCATAATTTTTACACCAGGCACTCCTTCAAAAGGTTCAAAAACGAGTTCTATGTCAGTATCAGACCACAAATCATCTTCAGAATCACTATCGTTTTCAGAGTCACTATATTGTAAAGGATTTAGACGTAGGCGTTTTTTTGTCACAACAATATCACTATCGTCATTATCATCACTATCAAAATTAGATTTTAAAAGATCTTCGATGTTATCACTAGACTCACAATCAGATAAATTGTCTACACATATTTCTTTTTCGTTCTCCGTTTTAGATTTACTTTATTATTTGATTTTGATAAAAATAGGTTAAGAAAATTAACAGTAATATCCCTGAAATTTCTTAAATACCCGAACACCCAAGTGCTTAAACTTTGAATGAATTTCTTCTATACGCAGTATCGACTAATACGTTTTTAAATTAATTTTTTTTTTTGCGTTTGCATCCTTATACGACGCAACTGAAGCTGAAATCAGTTTTTTCGTAGAATTATCTCTGTTTGGTAAAAATTACGATTTATTCGGATTTAATACAAATGACGACTTTTCGTTATGCGGACGGATATGTGTTAATATAGTGTTCGTGATTGTTGAAACTTGAAATTATATTATGTTCTTTGATAGTTGTTTATTTTTCAAATTGGCCAAACGTTGAGTTCCATAAATCATTCAATACCAGTATTGGTCCTTCCTAAAGTAAATATTTTATATAGCCAAACAATTAAAGAAAAAATGGTCAGGAAACTGCGTGATAAAAATTCACAACATCAATAAATAACGAAAGGAGAAAGGTACACAGATGGACATCTGATTTCATTATGCTAAACTACTATTAAACGTACACGAACATTTTGAACAATCTAACACTTGTGAATAAATTATCGTTATCGGAGATAAACTCGTATTGGGAACTACAAAACTTTGTTTCAAGGCAAATTATTCTCTACTGATTATTAAAATTTATAGTAAATGGCAACGTGGACGAATGGCGGAAAGCCTATCGAAACGAGAGAATACGTCAGAGAGGTAACGAACGACAAGATCGGGCAAAGAGAGAACCTTCCTTCTCCTCTTCTTCTTCTTCTGCTTCTTCGTCGAGAAGAGACGCGTGTTGGCGATATTCCGTGTGGTTTTCGCACGGTCGACCAGTTCCATCTGGAAAAGCACAACGGGGGTCTGCCGGGGCGTATCGTACCTCGTCGTCGCCGGTCTGAACGATCTGGTAACTTTTCATCGGTGGAAACAGGTCCCACCAGTATGTCTGTGTGTGTGTGTGCTTGTGTGTGTGTCCAGGGAAGCTCGCCGCGAAAAACGATCGACAAAACCGGAACCATCGAGACACGGGCGACCAACAGAATGGCCACCGACGCCCTCTCGCGCGACGACAAATAGTCGTCCAATTGCTCGCGGATAATCGACGTTGAATTAGAAACGATCGACCGGATCGAGAACGCTCAGATCCTCGAAAGCTTACGTCTCGCGAGAGGCGCAGATACTTGTTCGAATTTGTGCTTGTGGAAATATGTGAGCAAAAGTAACTGACGATCTTGTCAAATCGACGTTCCCTGTTTCTCGAAAAATTTTACCAACCGTTGTCTCGCGACGAGAGCGAAAAAAAAGGGGGGGAAACACGTGGTGGAACTGCTTTCAAGAACTTTGCTGTCGAAAAGTCATCAGTATATTCAGGAAGTTTCGCGTCTTTGAGTTTCGAACAGTTTCCAAAATTTGCTCGAACCCTTCGTTCTCTTTTCTTTCATCGTCGTCGACCGAGCTTGGAACGAACTGACAATTTACCGCTGACAAAAACGTATCGCTTCGAAGAAAAAAACGAAGTGAGAAACGTTCCAAACGCAGACGTTGCTGCTTCAGCGCGGAAAACAGAAAACGAGGCAGATGGTTGTTGGAGATGTTTTCGGAACGTTGCAACATCAAGAGACGTGATGTATCTCCGCGATCGGCCGATACATTTCTTCCATACAACGACGAATTGATGAAACCCAGTTTCAACCTGGGGCATGGCGCGTTTTTCGCGGGCAAGTTCGTCTCGTAAATTACGCGAGCGAGGAATCCCGCTTATCTGACGTTGGATCGGCCAGCAGGCTCCGCGTACAAGGTGGATAGGGAGCGAGCGAGCGAGCGAGCGAGCGGTTGAACGACGAACGAGGCGATAAGCGTCGCTAATTTCCGTAAATTCGCCTGGCGACTCGGCCAGGGCGTTACGTTTTAATTGCCGCAATTAATTAGACCGGGATCGAGGGGGCCGAGCCTCGACCCTGAAGGCGGATATCGCCGCGCGGTGGCCTTGAGTGTCGCTCGCTCTTGGCCGACCTTCGCTTCGTCGACGAAATTGAAAGATCTTCCTTCGAATTAAAGTGAATTAAAGAGAATCTGGAACCAGGAACTCAGCAGGTCCTTTCTCTCAGCGGAGAGAGGAGAGGATCTGACGAAACGCAGCTTGGACACAGAAAAAAAGTCAGATTTAAAAGGAAAAAATGAGAGAAGTAGTAAATTGAGAGTTTTCGACTCTTCAGACTCTTCTTCTTGTGTTTTCTCATTTCCGCGTCGGAGGAGATCGCGAAGACTTAAAAGAAACAGAAGCTAGATTAGATGGAAAGAAAGAGGCGAGAAGCCAAATTAAGAAAGAGAGAAAAGGAGAGGAAAGGCCAGATTGAAAAAGTGAGAGAAAGCTCCTAAAAAGAAGAAGAAAAATCAGTGGAGAGGAAAGAGGAGAAGAAAAATTGGAAACTAAATTGGAAAAAAACTGTCAAAGAAGAGGAGGGGAAGAAGGGAGAGAAGGTTGGAAGATACGGAGGAAGATGAAGAGACCGCCACGGGGCGCGACAACTCGTGTTTTACATAAGTAGCGCGGATCTTATCTGTGCTCTGGTACACTCTGGATGCCGCAACCGGGTCACGATGTACCAGGGTACCAGATCTTGCCCATCCTCGAACGCCTGGACCAACCAGATATCGTTTTATTTTTGACATTCCGCCTGGTCGCACCTTTCGGTTCGAAAACACTCGTTCCCTTTTTTTTACACGCCCTGTTCGTCACCACCTTGTTCGGCACACGTTTTCCGTGCTCGTTTCATTACGGTAACCATCGTTTGTTTTCCTTTTAATATTCTTTTGTAAATTCTTTCAATATATATATTTTATGACATCTTGCATTTTAAATTGATCCCTCCACGTCTTTAGTCCTTCAAAAATTTTCACTGCTCTGTCATCTACTTTTTTGTTTATTTATTCATTAATTCTTCCTTGTCTTTAATTCTTCAAAAATTTATATTGCTCCCTTATCTATTGTATATATATCTATTTATTTATTAATCTTTCACGTTTTTAATTTTTTGAAAATTTTCACTGTTCTCTCTTTCTCTCTCATCTACTGCCTTTATCTGTCTATTAATTCTTCCTTATTTTTAATTTTTCAAAAATTTGTATTGCCCCCTTATCTACTGCATATATACCTATTTATCTATTATTAACCTTCCACGTTTTTAATTTTTTGAAAATTTTCACTGCTCTCTCTTTCTCTCTCATCTACTGCCTATCTATTTATCTATCTATTAATTCTTCCTTGTCTTTAATTCTTCAAAAATTTATATTGCTCCCTTATCTATTGTATATATATATATCTATTTATCTATTAATCTCTTCACGTTTTTAATTTTTTGAAAATTTTCACTGCTGTCTGGTCTACTGTGTATTTATCTATACTACTTAGACTCAATCTCGAATCTCAAATAGCCAGGTCTATATCTATCTACCAATGTTACTTAAACTCAATCGAATCTCAAACAGCCAGCACTCCATTTATTTACCTATACTACTTAAACCGAATGAAATCTCAAACGGCCAGCTGTCTATCTATTTACCTATACTACTTGAACCCGATCGTGCTCTCAAATACCCACACCATTGAGCCGTCAATTGCGAACGAAATTCCTCTCGTTACACCACGAAACCCACCGGCCTGGCGAGTTAATGACATTCCGAAGCGGTCGTTCCAGATAAATCAAGAAGCGTGTCCCGAAAGAAAGCCACGCCGCTGCCCCGCTAATAAATACGTCGTATGAACAAAAACGCGGAGCAGCACGGTCTCGTATACATAACGGCCGGACACGGTCCATGATGTATCGCTGCTGGTGGACACCACGTCTCCCCGTGATCGTATGCACGCGGCTGTAATCCCGGTCGCTACTATATGGAGCACACGAATGGGAATCATGCAGCAATGCGCGCTCGGCTTGATAGTAGGGATGGGATCAACTCCATTTCGTCAAGTTCGATATGCAACTTGCGATTACATTTTTGTTTTATACGGATCGGACGCGCGAGTTTCGTTTCTTCGAGTTTTTTTTTTTTCAAATCCGGTTGCTCGAGATCAAAATGATCAGAGTGAGCAATGTGATGTAAGCTAGAACGAGCACGTGTATGTATAGGCGAGAAAGGCTTCTATCTTTCCACCTATTGTTTTTTGCAATGAAACATCAAAGTGTAAGAAACGATTTTCAATTCTTATTAATTTCAAATTCAATTCGAGTTCAAACGTGATAAATTAAATTCAAACGTTTGGGAAATCTCGATAGAGTGATGCTCGAATTTTGGAGAATCAGAATTCTGCAGAGTGTCAAAAATCAAACTCCTACTAAAATAAATCCGTAATTTTCTTATTATATTGCATTTTCGTTTATGCTAATTTTTTTCATTCTTTTTTTGGAATTTAATTAAAAATTAGTAAAATTAGATATTTATTTTGAATTCAATTAAAAATCAATGAAATTAGATTTTTCTTTTCTATTTTTTTGACGTTTTTCTAAGAGAAATAGATGGGAAGAAACTCTGTTATTATTTAGTTCCAGTTGTGGCATTAATAATTTCGGACTCGCATTTGTATTTATTCGAAAATTTGAAACTACGAGATTGCGCTGTACTATGATTACACTGTAATTGTACCCAGGGTGTTTTCTATAATTATTTTTAAGGTATTTTCTTCGTGTGACTTGCAATTTTCCAAGATTCCGTTCTAAAAAGTGCGAACTCGCGTAAAAAGGAAAAGAACTCCGCAGAATCCGAAAATTCGAATTCAGAGAATTATCTGTATTTAAAGGAATACAAAGCAAAATCAGATACCGAGCACAGAATTTCACTGATTTTAATAATCCGACGTGAATTAGTACGATCATCCAACAATGTTGCTCGAGGTGCAATTACGAGTTCGACGAATCGCCTAATCCATTTTTGAACTGTAGAATTAACTCTATTTGCAATCGGTAGAAGAAATAACAAGCTTAATCCATCAAAGGCTGCTCTCTCCGCTTGGAGAGAAACTTCTCTCGAATTTTCCTTAAGATATTCATTCCAAACCGGAAGGCACACCGAAGAGTCAGCGTGTTTTCTCTTAGATTGTACGTCAAAGTGTCGACTCTGCTTTACTCTCTCTCTCTCTCTCTCTCTCTCTTACACACTCTGATTACCCTTAACCAAATCAGTTTGCCCACTTAAAAGTCGCGCAAGAGCGAGGCAAGTTGCGCAAGCGAATTCGAATCGGCAACGAAAGGTGATTAGCATTAGCAAAGACGATTACAACACGCAACTGGTAAACTGGTCAGAGTTTTATTAAACGATCTCGCGTCTGCGAGACTCGATAATGCAATTCCCTCGTTATCCTCTTCGTTCGTTCTTCTCCTATAGAGAAGTGCTCGAGCGATCGAGAAAAAGAGACAGACAGAAAGAGAGAGAGAGAGAGCTCGTTTCATTCGTTCTAAGAATCGAGAATTACGATCTCCACGTGGGAAAAAACGAATCGGATTATGCTGATTATCAGAGGATTTTCAGGGACTTGGATTTTCTATAGCAAGATATCGCAGTCTCGATAATATTTCGAGTATTAGCTCCACGCTTGGACGATTCATTCGACTCGAACACGACGTAATTCAAAAATATGTTGCAATTCAATGTACACGATTCATACTCGATTCGAATGCGTAATTCGACGATGAATAATTTATTTGATTTAAACTCGTAATTCATGATGCAAGGTCGATCGAGAATTGCTTCCCGCCTATATTTTCTTTTGTCAATGAAACGTCGAAATATAAGATAAAACTAATTTTATTACTTTGAAATTAAACTCAAGTTCCGATACGATTTTTTCAATCATTGACAGCCAAAATATTCGCAAATTTATGGATTTATTTTAGCAGGAATTTGATTTATGTCCTAAAACCCAGTGGAATTGAAAACAGGTATCTCATTTCATTCGAAAGCAAATCATTATAATTAAACAATACAAATGATAGAAACAAATCAATGGAAACGATTGAATGATCCTTCGAGTAAATAAGCAGCCAATGAAAAATGATTGACAATTGCTTCGCTCTCTGCCGTTACTCTTTCATTGTTATTTCAAACACGATTTACTCAACTCGTGTCTCAAATTATAGAGATGGGAAATTCTCTCACAGAGAGAGAGAGAGAGTATCGTCCGAGTCCCTCGCGCGAAATAATCATACTTCTCGAATGTAAGTCGTATAAAAATTACAAACAGTGTCGCGGGAGTAGCTGGAAACTCCGAGTCGTAATAAAAAATATCACGAGACTTTATTTAACTTTTACCACGTTCGCTGCTACGCGAACGCGTCTAGTTTTTACGTCGTAAATGCAGAGGAGAGGAGAGAGAGAGAGAGAGAGAGAGAGAGCATGTGTCAGTGGATGAACTTTTTTACTATCCACGGTGCACGGCCACTGTGTTTGCACCTGGTTCTCCAAATTTTCAAGTGTTCTTCCTCACCTTTCTTCCCACTTCGGAGAAAGTTTCCACGCGTGCGTAAGAACCTCGTTGTTTACAAATTTACAAAATTCTCGGGAGATCACTGTCGCATGTCTACCTCTGGCACGGTCCTCGTTAAATTAATTCTTTAGTACGTTGAGACGCTCGTTAGTGGTTAATTTCATTTAACGTGTCATCGTCGTTAGTGTGAAATATAAATTGAAAGGGGAAGAAAGGTTTTAACTGGAAATATTCAACCAGTCCAGTAAGAATTTTATATTAATTGGAATATACATTTATATTAATTATAATTATATTAACTGGAATTATAATTATATTATATAAATATAATTATATTATATATATATAATAAAATTATTTATATTTATATATTTATATATTAATATGTATAATTAAATTATTTATATAAATATAATTATATTAACTGGAAATATTCAACCAGTCCAGTAAGAATTTTATATTAATTGGAATATATATTTATATTAATTATAATTATATTATATAAATATAAATATAATTATAATTAGAATGATCAGTTAATTATATTATATGAATATAAATATAATTATATTATATTATATAAATATAACTGGAAATATTCAACCAGTCGAGTAAGAAATTTATATTAATTTCCGCGGCAATAAATATTATTAAATTGAACCATTGAATTAATAAAATTATTAGAAGTTACATACTTTGTTTATTTGACGTACAAAGATTTCATCTGGTTTCATTCGCAAAATCCCGAAGGATATATATTAATTTTATTTAGGATGACTCGCGTAACTTGCACAATTGTGCGTTTAATAATGTATCGAGAGGTTTTGAAATTTTCAATTTTTCTCTATTTCTTTTAAATTAAGCTACATATTTCCCTTTGTCGTCACAAACCTGTGTAAAAAGATAACTATTATTTAACGTTGTTTAACATCCTGAACTTAATAGTTAGGGAGATAATTTCACGACAATTTGTCACGAGGATGAGAATTGATTGTACACTGATTGCAATACTTGCAGAATTCGCTTTGTTTCATATTTGTTCATTCTGCTTACATTTGTACATACGTGCGTTTAAAAAAAATATTTTTATATACGTAACTTACGTTTACAGAACAATCGTAAAAAAAAAAGAAAAGAATATAAGAGAATAATTAATTCATTTTAAACGTAATCATCACTCGATCGTTGTGGTCTTCGAATATCGATGAACGAAGTCGTTCGGCTTCATTCGTGCGAGATTAAATTGAATTTCCACCTGGTAATTGCCGCGACGAGACAGAAATATATGCGTTGCACGATTAATTTTGCCGAGAAATAAACTTCGGCGAGTCGCGAGAACCGGTATAGCTGCTTAGTATTCGCGTGTTGCGTTCATTTCACTTGTTTCGTCGACCGTTTCGTTTACCGTTGCGTATTTAATAACGTTGCGATCGCCGAGTAAAAATCGGCCGATCGTGTCCGGTGTTTAGGTTAATCGCTGTTTGATTATGCGCCGATGCTTCTGGCCGATCATTCTCGTAATTAGAAATTTCGAAATGAGTCATTCCGGCTGGATAATGGAGCCGATCGTTGGCGGTCTCGATTACACGCGCGGCCATACAGAATCCCGTAATTTTAACGATATTGCTTTTCAATCTCGATGCCGCGAATGCCGTTTAATGGCATTAAACTCGGGGACTATCGATGGGACTGAGTGTGTGAAATCCAATCGGCGGCCAGATTAAAACGCGACGAAGAGCGCGAAAAAAGTTTTGTATATTTTGCAAATCGTCGGGTGATCTTTTGCGCGAAAAGTGCAAAGAAAACTTTATCAGTCAGAGAATATTTTTCAAATCGGACAAATCGAAAAATCGAATCTCGAGAAATTGACGCTGATGGAAATACACAGGGTGTTCCATTTTAATCTATAAACGCAATTATCCTCGAAACTGTTACTGCTCGTTTTAAAAAAAATTCCCAAATGCATATTTCTTTTTTTTTCTGTTTTTCGAGAGTGAGCGGTAATTCGAGGCAAATTTCCACTGTTATTTTTTTCAAGCGTCCTAGTTCGATTCACCAGAGACAACACTCTGTACACGAGATAGAAGAACTGTCACTTCATCTTCGTTAAATTAAACAGCTTCTCGAAATATCGCAATAACCGCTGAATATTACCGATCCGCATTTGCGATTTTCCTCCTTCGTCCGGTCGAACGAAATTACATCCGGAAAAATGGCGTGGAATAACGCCGAGCCGGGAGAGCGGAGTTAAAACTCGTTAAACGTCGTGTTGAACCTCGAGAGATAAATCGCGTTAAACGCGCGATATTTCCCTGGTGAAGTTTGCTCGAGCGCGTGCACCAGGTCGAGCCTAGCAATCACCATTCCACGAGAAGGATTCTCCTTTCTTTTTTTTCTCCTTCTTCTTCTTCTCTTTCCCTGATGATGGAACAGCTCTCTCTCCCTCTTTCAAAAAATAAAATAAAAAAAGGAGAACAGTGTAGGAGAAGAGGTCGGAACAAAAGAGCGAGCGAGCGATCGTATCGATGGAAAAAAAAAAGAAATCTGGTGGAAGGTTCTATGGAGGAGTAAAAATCGCGCCTCGTCGACTGAATCCTGACAAAAGAGCCGGAAAAATGACCCTCGACCCGAGCTCTCGAAGGAGAGAAAAAGAAGAAAGAAAAAAAGAAAAAGAAAGGAAAAAACGCGCGCCGACGAACCCGATGAAAATTCAATTGAATCGGATTTTTTTTCTTTCTCTCTCTGTCTCTTCCCTGTTTCCCTATTTCGACTGTATCCCGGCCCGAAATACCGAAATATGGCTGTTAGCTCGCGTTACACGATCATTTTCCCGCTGGACAACGTTCGACGCCTCGCGATAATGAAGAGCGGCGGAAAACAAGGGTGGAACGTGGCGCGACATGGAGAGAATGTCGTCGTTGGCTGATGCGTTAAATCGAATCAAGGTAAAAATGATTGCCCGCCGTGAAAAGGTACAGTCGCTCGCAAAATTGTTCGTATTCAAAGAAAGAAAAAAGTTACCGATGCCTTGGAGTTAATGTGACAATGTCGCCTAACCTCGTTTTAAAACGCGAATCCTCTGTTCTAAGTTTTAAGTCTCTTTCGAGAATATTTTTACGTCGTTCCGAAAAAATGGTGAAATCAGTAGATTTTCTAAAATCAGTAGATATTGAGGTGGTTAACTGGCGGTCCTTACCCCCTACTTTCCGGAGCGCTATCCCCTCCACTGCGTTAAGAGTGCCGCGGCCATGATACTCGCGTCGGTATACAGGGTGTCTCAGTATCGATAGCACAAGCGAGAACAGAGTGATTCTACATGAAAAAAATAACTGAAAAATGAAGAATAGAGCGTTCCGTTTTCGAGGAAATCGAGTTTAAAAATTTATCGAGCGTACTGGAATTTGACTAATTCTGAACGTAACGGAAGTGAATAATTAACTAGTCGAACGGTAAAACGAGTCAAAAATTCCGCCGGGAGCTTCGCTTTTAAAAGAATAAATAAATGTAGAATATGTTTCGTTGTGATTTTCTTAAAAACGAAGCATTATACAAAAAAAAAAAAAAAGGAAAACGAGACTTCTCTGCATAGAGCAACCTTCTGTTAATTATTCTTTTCTATCAGGTCTAAAATCAACTGAACTCAAGTGTACACTGACAAATTTTCAAACACGACTTTCTCAAAAATCTTATACGTTCTAAAACAGGTAAATAATCGATGTAATTAGAAAAAAACGACTGTATATGCATAAGAAATCGTACTGTTCTCTAAATTGTTTTCTTTTAAATTTGGGAAAAAGAAGGTATTTCGTTGATGAAGATAGTTCGTTCGACCTTTGAACCAAATAAAGGAAAAAGAAAAATGGACAATTAATTTAACGAATAGAGCCGAAAAAGGAGGAAATAGAAACGAACAAAGAACAGACAAGTTATGAGGAGAGGAATAAAGAGAGCAAACTTTGGACGCGCGGAAAGGAAGAATGAGCGGATAAAGTGCGGGATAACGAAACGTGAACATCGGCGTGAACATATATTTTCTCCCCCTTTTTTCATAGAAGACGAAGAGAAAGAACAGACAATCTCTGTATAAATGGTGTTAACTCTTATCCAGTAATATTGATATTCTTTCTCGTACGTGCAGAGTTTCTTTTTCCCTTTCTTTCTTTTCCTTTTTCACTTTGCCGCGCAAGGTGTATCCGCAGTAATCGTGAAATATAGTCTTGCTTTTTATGGGTTACTTGACTGTGAACCATCTCCGATATAGTGGCGTGGTTTACGCGCGATGTTTCAACGAGGCCATGTTTTCGTTTTTTTTATAAACATAAAAGGAAAAGAAAGAGAGACAGAGAGAGAGAGAGAGAGAGAGAGAAAGAGGGGAGCGGGGGGATGAGATGCGTATAAAGGACGTGGTTTATTTAACAAAAATAAGTCTGATGGAATGGTGGTATTCATGCGAGCGCGATGAACGTTTTCAATCTACGTTGTTCACATAACTAGAACTGCGGGCTTCTGTGCGTTTTTTGATAAAAAAAAAAAAAAGAAATCGAGAATTGCATGTAATATATCTCTTACAGAATTCTCTGAGTTATTGAGTTATAATTTATTATTAATTTGAGCAATGAATTACGAATGTGAAATATTGTTAAGAATATTCGACATTGCGAAAATTCAAAATTTCATAGAATATATTATATTGATGGTTGTTAATAAATATTATTAATAATTAATATATACGTACGATAATAATTAATAGCAATTATAGAACTCTGCAGAGCGGAATATGAAATTATGTGGTCATTTCAATCATCTTTGTGAATTACTTAACGTAATATAATTGAATACAGTCTGCATGTAATCATGTAACAAGTTAATTAACTGATCATGCTCGTAAGAAGCATTTCGTCAGTTTCTTTCTGGACGAGTACTTTAACTTCATTTCTTGCAACCATAAGAACCTAATTCGGATCATTCTGATAGACTCATTTATACGAATTGTCAGAAAGAAATCTAAATGTTTGAGAATTGTTAAATATTTAAACGTCAATGAGGTGAGAATTGTTCGAGACTGTCAAGAAAAATGAAACTGTCACATCACTGTACTTGGATACTTTGTTGTTACTTTATAATTTTTCACGCGAACGAAGTTGCGTGAAGTAAATGAAGTCAATCAGCTTGGCACTGAATGAGAAATCGCGTGATTATCGAATTATTCGGCCAGAGGAATTTTCGGTGAAAGAATTCACGGCGAAGGAAGCTGAGATTCTATGGAGAGAGAAAGAGAAAGAGAGAGTTAGTTTTTCCAGCGGGAAAAGTTTGTAAAAGCAGACGCAGTCCCGGTAATACTTCCTCGATAAACTCGTCGATGTCCACTCGTAAAGAAAATAGAGCGAAAAGCGAGAGGGGCGAGGACATACAACATCAACAACGAAAGAGCCGTTCCGGCGAAAACAAATTTCGCTAAATAAATACAAAGACGAGAAAACATGTATCGTGCATTCGGCTTCGGTAAAAATCCCCAAGCCGTATTGGATATTTTCATGAAATATTGC
The DNA here is from genome assembly GCA_010645135.1 of Tetragonula clypearis. Classification (NCBI taxonomy): domain Eukaryota; kingdom Metazoa; phylum Arthropoda; class Insecta; order Hymenoptera; family Apidae; genus Tetragonula; species Tetragonula clypearis. The sequence goes on from WIUT01000665.1 coordinate 19,435, forward strand.
CACGATCGTTCTATCGCGGCTGTTTCCGGGTTTATCCTCTGTAAATCAACCAACGTGACTCTGCATAGTTTATTTATTTAGTCGCTCTGAGTCGCAGAAATATTTGATTGCGAATTTTTAGAACTCTGATCGGGCAAGATCGACGACCTGCTGTTTGCTCGATCCTTTTTTTATTTCGAGTGTCGATAGATTTCGTTTGCTATTCGATCGAATGTGCACGACGTCGGCGTCGTCGTGTTAATTTTCGAATCTTCGAAATCGACGTGAAGACTCGAGTTGAAACTCTTGAACACTTGAATTCAGAGTTGAAACACGTTTGATTGATCGACTTTGAAACTCGTTTGAAATACGTTAGAACGACTGTTTAAAACACTCCGTGCAGCAATTGGTATTTCAGAATAATTCGAAACAGAAAATTCGTAAATAATTGGAAGAGTTTCTAATTTTGTAAAATTATTGCATTCGCGCGACGAATCACGAAAGTTGAAACTGAACTGTGCCAGTCAATCTGACGGAATAAATCTGTTGGAATTTGTGCGAGGCAGCGACTTCGTTGAACAAGTAAATATTCAGTATTCGAGGCTCGGTAGTGAAACGTTTAAATATTCAATAAGTAAATCGAAAGTGCATAAATGCACATACGCGGTCTAGCTAAATCAATCTGACGAAGCAAATAAATGAAGTTAAAGTCTCAAAATGGCAGCTTCGCTAAATGAATATATAATTATCTTATTGTGCTGATTACACTGTATTTCGTAGCATTTTCAAATACTGACACTGTAATTGATCGTTCTGTAATGTACAATGAGTCCGTATTGTTGTAGTTGTTGTAGTTGTTGTTGTAATTGCAACCTTACAAAGGTTCTCCATCGCAAAAACAACGATTCTTATTATTTGAATTAAATTAAATTGAAAAAGGTGAAAGAACGGTGTCGGCTGCTTTCACGTTCTACGATCTCTCGGTGTCTCGCAGACGTAGGAGGACGTGGAGTTTCTTTGAGGCAGCGTGGTTTATTCTATTAATCCCGCAGGATCGTGAAAAGAATATTCCCGTCGACTGGCCTTCCCCATCTCGGGCGTGTATCGGGGAATATCCTGTTATGGAATTCTGCGAGACACCGGGACGAAAGGCTAGCGAACTGATTTTCCAGCCCTAAAAGGATATATTCGATGGGACCTTCGTTCGAGATATGTGTTTAAAGTGAGACTTTTATTATTCATTGCGAGGATTGTCACACAAATGTTTGTTCATCTCTTGCGAAACATGTAAAACTTTGTGGAAATGAAACTTCACGCTTCTGTAATAATAGTGTTTCTATTATTCTTTCTATCAGTTCTTATTCAGTTATCGGATTTTCGCGTAAATCAAAATAAATCAATGGATCAAGTAAATAACGATGAAATAATAAGTAAATAATAAAGTTAAGTTAAAACTAGTTAAGTTCTCGAAGAAAATTTCCTTCAGATGTTCTTTCGCCGACAGTGCACGGGAATGATGAAGTCACTCGAATCGGTTCGTAGATGCTGTCCATGTCACAGCCGGATAGTCAGGGACCCGATTGTCAGCTTTCATCGAGCTTTAACTGCGATCTTTCTCTCTCTTGTTTTCTCTCTTCTTTTCTCCTCTCCCTTGTGGACAAGAGCAAGCTGCTTACTAGTCGTTTAAATTTCGGATCACTGGCTCGGAAATGGAGACCTCGTGCGCCATTAAAAACTACACGGCCTTTCAGGTCGGTCCACTTCTATCCTCGTGACCGGTTCCCGATTTCGATCTCGCTTCGCCCTGTTTTTTCCTCCCTCCCCCCCCCCCAGAAAAGCAAAAAGCTTCCTTGACTTTCCGCGAGATTCCAATTAATGATTCCGACAGGAGCCAAGCCTTCGTTCACCGCCATTGTCTTCCGAGTGGTGTAACTTTCAGCTCGGGCTCAGGCAGTTTCACAGTGAATTTTCTCGATAAGATTTCTTTTTTTTTTCTTTTTTTTTTTTGCCTCGAGATAAATAGAAATTTGCCAGTTTGCTGCGTTAGCTTCTTTTTCTTCCTCGTGATCGTGTCGAAATTAGTGGAAATTCAACGCAACGAAGAATTCGCGATTCTTTGAATTTCTTCATATCTCTTTCAAATAATTTCTCGCCGTGAAATTTTCCTCGAAAATGGCCCTCTCGCGAGGGAGAGAGAGAAAAGAAGAAACACAGTACAGATACCGAACCGGATAAGTCCGTAGTTTGACGTTTCGCTCGCGCAGCTTCGTTAAACCTTCGATTCGCGGGGTTTCAAATTGACCGGGGCGATTCGTCACCCCTTGAAAACTCGGCGAAAACGGTGAAAATGATCGCGTGCCGAATGATCGAGCGAATGTTTTTCAGCCATGAAGGCGAATGAAATTTTTAGCCCACGCGATCGGCAATCCGGTGTCGAGGAACCGATCTGGCGCTGAACCGATCGCCATCTCTCCGACTGTGTAATATCTCGATTGCACGGCGAAGCAGCTCTCGTAATTTCCAAAGCTTTTCATCGTCCATGCTCTTTGACTTTCCGCGTTTCAAAGTCCTTTATGGATCTCGCTTCTGTAATCGATATATACGCGCGACACTGTGTTTAGTATTTCGGTCGAATTCTAGGATTTTTTTCCTTTTTTCTTTTTTTTTTTTTTTTTTTTTCTCTATCGATGGAATAAAACGGAGAAATTTTTGGAGTTGTTTTTCCAGAACGTTGGAAACGAGTTAGATTTCTGGAATCGTCGATGATTTTTGCAGTTTTTTCGCTCGTGTGAAAGTATTTGAACAGGTGTGCAGGAAGATTATTTGCATCGTCCGAGGTGTTTTCAAACTTCAGTAATGTTGCAGTATACTATCGTTTATTATACATGTCGAAATTTGAAATAAAAGTTTCGAAGTATTTCGTTGCGAATTTGGAATAGAAGTTTCAAGAAACTTGTCGTTGTGCTTTGGCCACTGTGTTCGGCAAAGATTCTTACAAATTTTTAGAATTTTCTCCGTCGGTTAAAGTTAAATGGAACAATTTTTGGAGAAGTTGAAACGAGTCAGATTTCTGGAATCTAACTGGTCATTCGTTTTTTTTTGTTTTTTTTTTTTGAAAGAACACGATCGTACGTAGCTGCTCGTGAAACTATTCGAATAGATACCGATTGTTTTGTATAATGCGAGGTATTTTCAAAAAAATTTTTTCCGAATTTCAGTAACGTTGTTCAGCGCTGTTTGAATCACGAGAATTTTCAAAACTTTCTCCGTCCGTGGAATTAAATAGAAGCATTTTTTCGGGACTTTTTCCGCAGTTGAAGGGGATCAATCGTGCAGTTGCAACGATTTATTACAGATTTTTGAAAGAATAATAAAAAGAAAAAGATAAACCGCGAAAGTATTCGAAACTCGCTCGCGCAGAAAGATTTATATGAATGTATTATTCTTGTTATACGAAAATAAAGTATTTTCAGATCTCGTTAAAAACTGTTGCGCGAAACTTTATTATCGTACTTACACTGAAGTTGAATTTAAACTTGAACTAAAGTTTTAATTACTGAGAAAACTCAGTGATATTGTATAAGAGTAACAAGATACTTGCCGCAAGTACATATATTTTCAGTATTATTTAAAACACGTGACACTGTCTGTCAAATATTTTTATACGAACTTTTACGAAATTTTCTCTGTCGATGGAAATTGAATGGAGAAATTTTTTAGCAAATTTTCTAGTTAACAGTTGAAACAATTGTTACTCAATCAACGACGTTTATCACAATTACAGCAAGGTTTCATGAACGTGTTATTTGTAATACGTGTAAAATATTCTCAAATCTTACTGACACCATAATGAGAGACGAGTATTGTAGTCATGCTGGTCAAATCTGAATAAAAAAAAAACCGTGCATAAAAGTTATTTGTCATTATTAGAAGAAACTTATCGCAAATTTGTTGTTTTTATTCAGAGACACATTGACAAATATACTTTTTCCCTTATAATTATCAGTTCTCGAGTTAAACGCGAACTGAGTTCGCGCAACACAATTTTCGTCAGAATTTGGAGAAATCCAGGAGATCAAACAACATGTCCACGTAACGTGTATTTAATATCAAGTCGAATCACGATACAATTATTGCAACGCGAATATCATTGGCTCCGATAATATTGGCTCTCAAACATTTGCTTAACACGTTCACGTCCGTGAAACGTTGATTTCCCAGTGGTGCGTATCAATCATCCATCGTACGTGCGTGTGAAGGCCACGATAAGACAAAACAAGAGAGCTGTCCTCCCTGGATCAGGGAAGCGGGGGGAAAAAAGAGAGAAAGAGGAAAGAGGAAGCATCCTCGAGAACGATGGTGAGTTACGATCCTAGATAAACCAGTGAGATTGAATTTGTTCGATCGACGACACACGCACGCACACACTCGCATATACGCTTTAATTAAACCGGCTTTGTCTGTATATTTCGGAGAGAGAGAGAGAGAGAAAGAGAAGGGGGAGGGAAAGAGAGGTTCGATCAACTCGGGTTTGAAATATTTCGAAACGAAACTAGACGACCTGATACCGATAAAAGAGCATCGAGAAATTGTTATTTTCACGTACTAAAATTTTCTCCGTTTCGACGATTCTTTTTTTCTTTTATCTGTTTTTTTTTTCTTTTACTTTGTTGGAAAGCTTCATGAGAATCGCTGCACGCTTGTTGACGATGGAAAATGGCATCTCGCGCGAGAACGTTAATTTTCGCGAATCGCGAATCACGCGGAATGCGTGACGGCATCGTTGATACGCGATTATTTTCTGATATTTCGTTCACTTTTGCTTCGTTGACGATTTCGTTGCCAAACGTTCAAGTCGGTTGAACTTTGACAAGTTCAACCCCCCTCCCCCCCCGGCAACGAATTTTTTGCCACGTTAAATAAATTGAAATATACGTATATATACCGTGGCGTTTTTAATTAATCGATTAATTGCATCAGTGTCGTCGGGTTTTTCACATTGTTGGCATAACGTTAGCGCAAATATCGAGCGAATAACGTTAGTAAAACTGTAGAAATTACATTTGAAGTACAGGGCGGGACCAAAAATCACTTCCTACTAAAGTAAATAATTTTTTTTTATTTTTTTTTTCCTTTCTGACAGATTAAAATACACAAAAGAACAGCTCTTTGTATGAACATACGGTGCAAGAAAGAATCAAAATATTTCATTTCTTGAAAGCCAGAGGAATATTTCTCAAAACACAAATGAGATTTAGGTTTTCAAGCATTTCATACCTTCTAACTTTTTTCTTTGGGGCTATTTAACGGACAAAGTAAAAAAGAAACCCATAAAATTTAGCAACTAACCCATAATAAAATTTCACACAATTAAAAGATAACAAAAGGGGCGGAAATTCGCGCGATTTCAACGTTTGAATGAAATAATTTTCAAAGCGTAATGAGTGAAATCATGTTTGAGCTTGAATTCAATTTGAAATTAATGAAATTGATTTTTTTTCGTATTTCGATGTTTCATTGGGGTGAAAAAAGGGAAAAACAGAGAAACAGAAACTTATTGCCCGCTCTGTATAAAACGTTCGTGTATCGGAGAATATAAAATAATGAAAAAAAGAAATAGAGTAATATGAATAATTGAAGGCAACAGAATTAGATTAGGCGCGGTGAATAAATCTTAAGATCACTAATCTAATCTAATTTAACACCTAGTTTCGAAATATTTTCAAATGCCCGACGCACGTTCAAAATAGTATGAATAATTGGTAACAATGTCAGACTGCGAGAAAATATCTCGAAATACCAAATCGCATGCGAAAGAAAAATATACATAATCCAATAAAGTGAATATATGCAAATAATCTTCCAAGTGGATCACAAAAATTGCCAAAATTGTCAATGCGTGTAAAAATATATATATATACACAAGGATCACCGACTGTGATTATTCTTGGCCAATATAACCAAACGAAGAAGCGTCTGTGAATCTCACGAGAGATCGTATCGATCCTCCCCCCGTTCGAATTAATCCCTCTACCCCCCCTGCACCCCTCTTTCATCCTATCGATTAGCTTTCTCATTTCACTAATGACCCCCTTTCACGTTTTCTGCCACTCATCGGTTCTTTGTCTACGGTTTGGCCGGGCTATTGCCTTATTTGTCCGCGCGAAAAACAACGCACTCATTATCAAGGGCTTTCATCGGCGCCATAAATAAATTCTCTCCGCGCGTAACGCGGGTTCTTGTGAAAAGTAGCATCGTCCGTGATTTTTTTGCAGTCAGCGAAACACGCGGCAATTAGCGTTGTTTTTTTCTCTTTCCTTTTTTTATTTTTTTGCTTCTTTTTAGAAACACAGCATCGATGATACGAGCAAACAAGCTCTCTACACGCGTACTTGTAGGAACTTTCGCGATTGCTATTGCTCCCTGGTTATTTTCATCAGAAAATAGTGATCTCGACGAGAGATTCGAGCTGCTTGTTTGCGAACCGGAGAACAAGAACTTAGATCGTGTTTTGAACTGTTGTCTGCGTGAATGATTGCAAAATGGACAGATTTGTAATTGATATACGTACGAATTCGTGCGATTAAACTATTGAGTTTGCACATCTACGAAATTTCTATGATGAAATTATTCGCGCGACTCGTAACACTTGATTTGAACGCATTTGCCTACTTTCGTGCAAAGTTGCAAAACGAAACGTAGTTACAAGAATATACCAGTGTTGCGATAATTAGTGATAATTAGAATCTTTGATCGATCATTTTTGTCGACATGTGTTTTTCAACGGAAATTTTTCGCGCGAAAAACGATGACATTTCAATTACGTTTTAAACCTGGAACGCACAATAATTGCAAATAATCGTGCAATATTGCAATTTATTTCACTTGAAAGGAAAATTACTAGAAGTCACTAGCTTGAAACACACCCGAGATAAAAATCATTCTCTGGCCAATAGTATTACATTGTAATTGTAATGACGCTCTGTATGTGTAAATTAGGGTATTGAAAATATTCCGCAAAAAAGGGACAAGAGATTGTCATAATATCTGAAAAAGATTCCTCCACGTCCGAAATGTGGAGCGACGTGCTGTATTAAACGACCAGTTTCAGCCAGTTTCAGGATCTACACCTGTCAAAACTTTAATCCTTCGTTATAAAAGGCTTCTCGGTATGAAAATCTCTGATCTGTGGACAAAGCGGTATTAGGTAGTTAGGATCGTTAGTCTTGCAGAAAGAAAGCATTTGCTTTTATGTTTAAACGTAAAGCGCGATGCATGATAGCCGTGAGAATTAATAACAATTAATATCTCGTAGTTACAAAACGTGAATCAGTTTTTTTTTGTTTTTGAAAATGATGAAAACCTTGATAATCACTTTTCCCATCCAATTGATAATATAGGTGTGCGATTACTAACTTTCAATATAGCGATGAAAATGTCTCTACGAAATTTTCGCAGTGTATAACAAGAATATTACATTAATTATATTATTTAGCTGTTTTCTCGTTGCAGTATTTGTTCTTTTGTTGTCTAGTATATCACATTTGATGGACCAAAAATCCGTAATTTTCCCATTACCTATATTTAAAAGAAAATTTTTTTTCTACAGATTTTTGACACGTAGTGAAAAAGAAATCACGTCTGAGCTTGAGTTTAATTTGAAATTAATAAAATTAGCCCTTGTATTTTTATTGAAAAAAAAGAAGAATATGTGGGAAGAAACTTTTGGCTCACCCTATATCATTATTGTATTATTCGTTCATTTGTCGTTTCTTCGTTATATTACATTATTTTCTTTTTTCTTAATTTGTTGTTTCTTTACGTTACACTGCTTATTTATTTGTCTCATTTTACATTACTACCGTCACTTTCTTCACTGTGTATCTTACCTTACGTTGTTCTTCACTTGGCTTGCTGTTCATTTGCTTGCTGTAACGTATTGCCGCGTTATTCGTTCGTTTGCACACGAATACGCGTTACATTTTTACAGTGTCGAAGTTATGTTACTGTTGTCGAACGCTGTCGTTGCTGTATCATCGCTTTCGCGTTGATTTCGCGCGAATCTCGCTGGGCGAAACATCCGTCCGGGATTATTTCACGGTACAAAGTCAATCAAGAAGGGGCGGGAGAGGGGGAGTAGGGAGAGAATCAACGAACAAAAGGGAAACGAAAAAAAAAAGAGAGAACCGCGCCGCGGAAATCCGGATATGAAGTTTTCATGCATATTCAACGAGACAATATTGAAGAAAAATTAATTGTCGGAATCTCCTCAAAGGTAAAATGAGTCGCTTCGGGGGAGAGGGTGGAAAAAAAAAGGACGGACAAAGGGCGCATTTTTTTCTAACGAAATATCCTTCCTCGCGCGCGTGCATCGGATAAAATACTGCGGACAGATATATTTTCGAAACTCGAGGACCAATCGCGAAGCGTAAGTAACAACAATCGTTCGCGTTCTTCTTTTCTATTCGAATTTCAACATGCAACGGGGGAAAACGACAAATTGCCAAGAGCCTAGAAATTAAACGATCATCTTCGAAATATCGATCGTTCGGGGTCAATGGGAAATGTTTCGAAAAATTTCGAGTGTTACTGCGGAATCTCCTCGAGTAAATTCGTTAAATTTCGTTGGAAAAACCGCCGAACTCGGAGGGGGGGAGGGTGCGAAATAGCAACCGCTCGCGCCTGATACTCGCAGAAACTCATGGAGGGAAAAAAATTCCGACCGTGCCGAGTAAAGCGCGGAAATTATTCAAGTCGACTCCGAGAGAAAGAGAGAGAGAGAGAGAGCACGGTCAACGCTACCGGCTAATAAGCAGAAGAATTTAAAAAAAAAAAAAAAGAAAAAAGAAGAGAGAGAAAGAAATGGTCGAAAAGAGAGAAAAACCAGAAAAGGAAAGCCAGTGGTGTGTGTGTGTGTGTGTGTCGGTTCGTCGAAGTTATACGGCGAAATTACGCGTTTTCACGTGTTTCTGCGGCGGTTTTGGTTTCGGGACAAGTCGAATTGTCCGGGTGGAGGAAATCCAGGCCGCGGCGCACAGCGGAATCCTTTCTGTCGTAATTAACTGCGACACACCGGTGCGCCGGCCCTGAAATAAAACTCGCGACGTTACAAAACGCGTAACCGCGGCACCGAAAACCGCGCGCGACCGCGAACAGAACGACCGACGATCAAGTTTCAACTTTTATCACGTAGCTCGTGGGTAATACACTCGCGAGCCGTGTATTTTCTTTTTTCCTTTCTTTCTTTCTTTCTTTCTTTTATCGAGTTTTTTGAAAATTTGATCTCCCGCGTGCCAATTTTTGTTCTACGCTTGTTCACTATTTACTGCGTTGTTGAGCTCGTCGTTTGCATCGACGAATTTGTTGGTTATGTAATTGTGAAATTTCAAGGAAGTATTTTGAAAAATTCGAACGCGCGGGAAAACGTGGAAGAAATTCTTTCTCGTAATTGGATAACGTCGTCGTTTTGATGATTGAAGCCGCAATCGCCTTTGCAACCTGTTGTACGATTTTCCTTTCTTAATCAAGGTATTTATATTAATCGATAATTATTCAAGGTCAATCAAGGTTCATCGAAGCTGTTAAATCCTAACATTTTCTCTCCTTCTAATCCTAACGTTTTAAATTCTAATAAAATGGTATATAATGCTTCAAGTTACAATAAAACGATTGAAAAAAAGAGAATCGTACAGCAAGTTCCAAAAAGTATAAAAGAAGAGATTACAATCTTCAAAATGAAGAAATCACATTGAGAAAGAAAATTTTTTTCAATTTTTCTTTTTCTTTTTTGGAGATGCTTGATTCCTTGAAACCTTCGAGGGAAAGAAATATCCTCGCTTCTTCACCCACAGGTGTAAAATCATGTCGAAAGAAGAACAAACTCAGGACAAGTCGAAGTAGAAGCTTCGCACTTTCAAATAAGATCAAACGATCTTTTGTTTTTAATTCAATTTAGTTTTTACATTAGTTTAAATTGACAGTTTTTGTTTTTCATTGCCACTGGTACTTCTTTCATTCTGATTTCACAGTTTCGGGAAATTGGAGAAAAATCGTAATATTTGTTGATATATATGACGTGTGTGTGTATACATAATATATATATATGACGTGTGTGTGTGTATAAATCCGAATATAAATATATATGATAAATCCGATTGATAAAATTCATTAAGCCTCGATAGGTTAAATTCATTATTAATTAAAGACCATCTAAGCAGTTATTTTGAAGAATTGAACGAATTCTTGAAACTGCATCTCACGGCCACAATTATGGGCACAATTCTGGCAACATCGAAATTAATCGAAAAGAAATTTGTTACACTGTGATACCTGACATAGTAACCTAGTATCCACGAATAGTATTTCACTGCGCGTATATATTGCAAGGGGACTATTAATTTCAAGTTCGTCTTCGAGAAACAAACGATCGAGATTTGTGGAATACAAATGAACGTTCCAATCAACGCAGAATAATCATCATCTGAATTAATAACCAATAACGATTTCGATGTTTATAATTTTTCGTTTCGTATACTTCGTGCTTTTTGATTCTACATGTTTATACACACACACGCACGCACACAGAAAGCAACGAACGTGCATACAGAGAAGCACAGAAAAAGAGAGAGAGAGAGAAGCTACGTGACCGAAATTCCTGCCACCTGTTTATATGACGACGGTAATCAATGATCGACCGACTGATCAATTATTCCGGGCTACGTACCGAATTACCGAATTACCGAATTACATTTCATCAGGGAATTCTCCCCGGTTGGAAAACACAGGTTACTCCCTCTCCCCCACGTTGGAAAACGAATTTTCGCAACATCCCGTTTTATTTTTTTTTCCTTTTTTTTCTCTCTCTTTCCCCGCTTTTTGACAGCGCTAAGGGGATAACGATCAGGGGTAGCGATAATGAGAAATTAAAAAATCGAGATTGGCCACGATTGGCCTGGCTCCACCTCCCCATTTCCTCCCTCCCCGTCTGTGAAAACGACGGCTAATTGAAATTAACGTGGCCGATTCGTTTGACCGATCGTACATTTATAATTCGTTGTAACAGCACGAATTTCTATCGAACGTTTCCTCTGTTGTTCATTTTTTTTCTTTTTTTTCGTGCTGTCTACAACGATGAATATGTTACACAGAGCGGGTCAGAAATCCTACTGGAAAAAAAGGAAGAAAGAAATGATCGAATAAACTTCCGAAAAACATTCGAGAGGAATAATTTTTCATATCTTTTTATAAGTAATTTCTTATATTTTGATATTCTATTCAAAAAAAAAAAGAAATAATAGGAAGAAACTTTTGGCCCACCCTATGTATTAACAACGAAACATAAGCCAACGTTGGCGACGTGAAACTTGGACTAAAACGATGTATTGTATTTAGAGCGTTTGTTTAAATGCAGAAATAACTGTTCATTTAAATATTGTACATACTGCAGGAATACTTGAAAATTTAGAGTTAAGATTTGTTCAGATATTGTGAGAAATGTTGCTTCTATTGTTCAGTTTGTTACTGTTTAATGTGCATTTCTGGTGAACGGTGAAATTTTAATTAAATTACGTTTAAAAATCAAAGATACAGATATGATATTCCTATTTCCCGAGAAAGCTGACCATTCGTCTATAAGAAATTATTTTAACAATACAAAGCCTCGTAATTGTATATCAACCAAATCACCAACATGCCACGAAAATTACTATCAAACCTGTACTTGTAAGAAATTATCGTTGCCCATTGTAAAATTATAAATATTCTGATAATGCAATGACCTGTGAAGCTAGTAAAAATTATTATCATACTCTTATATTATAAATACATAAGTGTTATAATATAAAAAAATATAACATAAAATTACAATTTTATAGTTAAAATAAATTTTATAATATAACTTTATTTTGTTAATAATTCGATATGTGAAATTAATTTCATAATATAAAAAAATATATTAGTATTATATAAATACTTTGTAGTATAAACGGTTTATGAATTTGTACGAGATATCAGTTTTCGGATTAATGTCATTTAAACCTACGGAAACCATCGTTCACATCTCTCAGCCAGTCGTCCCTGAATAGTTAAGATAATCTGTACAAAGATTGAAATCTCTAACGAGACAACCAATAAATACACAACCATAAATACTCGACGATATTAATGAGCCAAGCAGATAAACGTCACGAAGTAACAAATCGAATCTAATTAACCGCTCTTCGCCTAATTAAGCCTGCGGATGCTCCTGCTACAAATGACGTCCGATTTAGTATGATCATTGCCAACAGAATCTGTCGCATAGTGAGCGAAATATCAATCAGATGGCACGCGTCCGTACTGGGTGTCTCAAATTAATTCACCTAATCACTGGCGGTGATCATATCGAAAAAAATATGGAACGAAATTTGTTTCGTGTTTCGAGGGCGATTTTTCACAATTTCATCCGCAATTTGTCTGTGGAGGTGATTTCCGAGATCTCAAGGTCACATCCACCTTCTCAAATAGAGTCACGTGTTTTCCTGTGAAATGATTGCAGTTGAAATTGATTTGCCTCTTGAATTAAGAATTTTTCGACACGTGTAGGTTAATTTCTTTTCTTCTTTCTTTCTTTCTTTCTTAGAAAGAATCTCAAGGTTGCATCGATTAACGCATCAGGAAGATCCACGATTGCAAATTTTTAAAAAGTGCGAGAACATCTTCAGACCAGATGAATCTGGCGATCATCATATGTGAATATCAGTCGAAAAAATTTTTATTTCAAACATTTTTATTTCAACAAGTTTCATCCACCGCACGAATGAACGGAAACGAGACACCCTGTACATACGAGCGAAGAATATTTCGACTGAAGAAAAGAATCTTCTTTAAGCCAAAAGCCAATGAAATTCATTGTTTTACAAATCCATTGAGTGATAATTTATTTTGCAACGTGATGTTTCAGAAACAGATTTGTTTGTTTATATAAGTTAAAAATTTCAAACGTGCAATAATTTCTCTTTTTTTCCTTTGAAATTATTCGATGGACGTGACATTGTTTCGATTCTCTCTGTGCTGTAAAAAAGTTCATTGTAAAATCAAACTTTCTGGCTGATTCTTCTCTTTTGTGCGAGATGAGCGAGAAACGAAAAACACACGATCGAAAGCATGGAAATTACCAGTCTGATTCAGATGCGGTTATAGTTGGCTTTAATCGGTGTGATTAGTTTCGTTCGTAGGTACCGTTAACGAAAGCACGCATGGACATCCATATGCGAATGCACATACCATATCGCTGTTTATTGAAATTAAACGAATCCGGCTGTTTAATGGATTTCACGCTAATGATTTGTCTAAACGATCTCGCGGTTTAATGCCGGTCGATTATCGCGATATTCTCTCGTTACAGTGCGATCCTGCGAGTCGATGATTCCCTAGTTCTCGCTAATGAGGGAAACCACTATAACGAATTTATCCTTAACCTTTTGGCACCGGCGAGTGCGCGAAAGATCAAAGTCAGGAAAATGAAAGTACAAAGAATATGTATTTCGCGAGAACTACAAAATTTCCATTGAAAATTCGTCGTTTTAATTACTCGTTTCCGACCACTGTGATTCGTGTGACCAGCTAAATGATAATTTAATAGAAAATAGTCACTTGTATATATACTCTCACGATGTATATAAAAAAGGTATAGAAATTATTTCAAATAAAACGAGAAAAGAATCTGCAATAGTTCTAGTTCGTGTCGTGACTTTTCCTTTTCATTGTCATTTTCATTTGAAATGAATTTCCGTCGAATGAAAGCGAGTGAGAAACATTCCTGGTGGTTTATTATTTAGTTAGTGCGCGAATTGTATAAACGAACAAGGATTGCGGAACGTAAAAATACGCGATTTTGCGCTATATTGGAATTAGTTCAAAAAACAAAAAAGAGTAAACTACAATGAAATTTCTTTTATCTTTTGATCTCTCAGCTGTAAAAGTGAAAAAAAAAAAAGAAACGAGAACTTTACACTCGGCGAAATTGAAAAATAGAACAAAAGTCGCGGTGATGCGCTACGTTACAGATCAGAATTAAATTGCTAAAATGCTAGAACGTCGAGTTTTATTGTTCACTGTGAACAGTGGTAAAGTTAAATTAAGCCGTAACGATATATATATAATTAAATAACAAAAGCTTTGAAACTTCGAATTTCAATGGTCATCATCGACCTCAAGAGAGATCTTTAATTCTAGCTTCTAATGCTTTCTATCTTGAACTGACTTATTTATTATTACGTCGATTACGCCGATTATTCGAGAAATTTTTCTGCATCTTGTTCATCACATGCACAGTTTTATTAAGGGGGGGGGGGGATTTCTTTCCGACCACGGGCTCGCTACAAATGAAACGTAAACTCGAATTAAATCGACTAGAATTGAAAGCACGCTCGTGGCAACGTTGCGAGCTGTAAAGATTTAATTTAGGTGAAATCCAGCTTCGTTCGGTAGCTCGCTACTTGGGCAGGGTGGAGGGGGGGGGGGATTTGATCGAAGAAATTAGTCGACTGATTAATTAAAATGGTACACTGAGTCGGTAGAAACGGTGTACATCTGGTGATTATCGATGTCTAATTAATTAAAAAAACAGTATTTCACGCCGAGTGGATTATTGTAATTTAATTAAATGGAACTGCTTGAAGAACTGTACAGGGTGCTTAAACTTCGTCGACCCGATAGTGCTTTTCTTGCGAAGACAGAGAGAGAGAGAGAAAAACCATACTGTACAGAATATATTTTGTTACCGTGGGCAAATTCTTACAAACTCAAGCATTCGATAAACATTCGAACTCGAAATTTAAATCGAGCGATAAGATTAATTTTTTTCAATGAGAATTTCCGGCACACACCGTCCCGAGTGTGGCAAACATCTGAGAAATCGCGATTGAAATTCGTTTGGCAAACATTTCGATTGAAAAAAAATTTCTAAAAATGCAGGAAAGTTTCTATAAATAGCGAGGCAATCAAATCGGAAGCGTGACGAATTGAAAATACGAAAATTGCACTTTTCGAGAAATTTCAATTACATTTATCTCGAGTGAAAAAATGCATTTAAGAAAACTAGTAGTTGCAACGTTTTAACGTTTCACGACGTGCACATTCGCCTTCTTCGATCTAACGGCGAAGAATTTCTCGCCTTTCGGCACGGATTTTTTTCACGCCGATGTGTTTCGATGTGTTAACTTTCAAGTTTCATAATAAATCGCGCGAAAGTTGCAGAGAGACATGAATGCACGTACACAGCAGAGGAAGTTCGCGTCTGACTGCAGACGATCCATTTCTCCTTACATCGGTGTCGCATTCGCGTTACAGAAGTCAAACATACCGTCGATATCTTGTTGTAACTTTCGACGTGTCCATTACCTGGAAAGTTTTCTTTCACTATATAAATTGCTCGCCTCGATCATAACTACTAGGGATCCGCAAGTTTTGCATGAAACTTGCCACTCTGTTATATATTCGTGGTCCAAGAAAGGCATTTAACTTTTTCATCTTCACGCTGTGAAGGAGCATCGCAACGTGATGTTTCTGTTATTAGTTCGCGGTACTTTCTCCGGTAGTCTCGTAAATTCATTTTCGTTGGTGAAACAGAATTGAATGACTATCTCAGAAATTTTGCAAACAATTCTTTTTTCTTTTTGGTTCAATTCAACGAGTATGATTCAATTGCAGAAATTTGAAGAAATTCGTAATTTGGAAATTATTATTATCATTATTACTAGTATGTAATCGCAATCATATTTCATCGTGTTGCTCAATTATAGTAATTATACAAGCTATTAACAAACTAAACAACTGAATCTACAACTATAAATTGTAGATATTATTTTAATATTAATTTAATATTAATTTGCAGATATTTTAATTTATATTAATAAACTACGACTAAGTTTAGGATACCTACAATTACATTCTACAATTGAATGTAGAATTCCAATTATTCAGTTATCTGTCTTTAAAGGAAGTAGTAACACTAATGTCACTGTTAGAATAAAAATAATTAAAATTATAGAAAATGAGGTAGATACAGTGATAATATTTTTACTATAAATGCAGTAATGATAACAAACGAATATATATAAACTAATGATTACACTAATTAGAATGAAAATAATAATATAATTGTATTATCTAAAAGTGAATAGTAACAACAAAAAATTATTGCCTTAAATACTAATTTCAATGAATGCAGACTTCTAACTCTCCAACAATCTGAATTCCAACTCACTCATAACAGTCCCAGAAGCCACTATAAAAATCTTGAGTGTCCTGCAATATCGTATAAATATTATCTCGAATGTTTAAAATAATTATATTTCTATATATATATATATATATATATCGAATAGATGCATTCTTAATTTTAATAAACACTTTGATTTTAATAACACTTGGTATTATATGCGGCAAGCATTTAAAAATCGAGCGTGATAAAATCTGCCCAACCTGTTAGAAATAAAGATCGTGCTGATGGAAATTTCTTCAGAAAAGAAATACAAAAATCGTTCCAATTGCAAAAAGGAGCAACACGATAGATAGTCTTGCTAAAGTTAACAAATTCAAAGTGGAAACCACGGCAACCACCGTGTTGGTTCGTGTTATAACGTTGCACGTATTTACATAATTGCGTGAACAATACGCAGGTAACGTGGACTCGCAAATCGCCAGCATGGGTAACACGAGCATCGCCGTCGAATTCGCCAGTTGGGTCACGGGAGCGTGTAATCAGTATTAAAAATTCTAGCGATGCCGCGCGCATCAGGTGAAACGGCCGCCTCGCCATAATTGTTGGGCCAATTAACAGCAGCGCGTTAGCATAATGCTCGACGTGATATTTAAATCATAGGTGGCTAACTGGCGGCTCGCGGGCCGCACGTGGCCCTTATCCCCACTCTCGCTAGCGCTATCCCCTCCATTACGTCGATCTTCTCACTGCGTTGAGAGTGCCTAGGAGGTGTATTCTATACGAAAAAAAAATAAGTCGAAGATAAAGAATAGAATGTTTCGTTTTCGAGAAAATCGAGTTAAAAAATTCGTCTTTTTAAACGTAACAGGAATGAATAATTAACGGGAGATTAAGCAAAATATAAGTCAAAAATATGAAGCAAAATCTTTTCATCCGAAACTTCACTTTTAAGGAAATAAATTTAAAATGTGTTTCGTTAATAATTACGTGACAAATTTTCAAACTCGATTTTCTTGAAAACGAAGCATTTTACAAAAAGAATTTACGCTACTTACTTTCGACTTATCAGCGAACAATGGATTCTCGCGTTCATACGTAATTCTTTCCTTTGTATATGTTTTTGTGGATCTGTATAATTACCATCGCGTGTGGCAATTCTCTGGTTTCTTGCGCCGGAAGAACAAGGTATTTTTGTATCGTACGTTGTAAGCATTTATGGGGAAAATTGCGCGTGATGAAATGTTCAAAGTGTGTTGGCGCTCTCGGCAATGTTTGAGGTAATTGCAAGCTTTCACGTTTTGAAACTACGAATTTTATGTCGCATAGATTTTTTTGCCAGAACAATCATTTAATATAATCGAAATATATTAAACATTTCAATTATATCAAACTTGTTGTAGCTAGTATATTATTATATATTGACACACTGAAATATATTATTTTTTTCTAGAACGATAAATATTCTGCTTATCTAAACAGAGATGAACGTTGGTTTTCACAGAATTATAGTTAGTTAGCTAGTTAGTTATTTGGTTGTTCCAAATTAACTAACGAAAAATTTTCCCCAATTTTCTTTCCCAATGTTTCCTTCGATTCTTTACCAGAAGATCAATGGATATGATCAATGGATCATAGAGGAGAATAACTCTAGAATCCACCACACCTTCTTCCATATTCCACTGAGACTCGAATTTTTCTCAGAACCTTGTGAAACGTGATCGCATATGCCAGGTCAAAAGTAAAGGGAAATCTTCTCGCGTGCGAGTGGCAAAAACCATCGTCTTTGGGTTCGGTGTTAAGGGTTGCTACAGGTGACTACAGGTACGTGTGTGTATGTGTGTGTGTTCCGAATGCTCGGCGCTGGCATAACGATAGACGATTCAACGTGACAGGGTATGGAGATACGTAGGTTTCCCCACGGGCAGTAAACCAAACCAAATGCGAGCACCGAGCTATGGGCACACGGCCGAAATATTGGTCACGGAGGCATTCGTGTTACGGGATGACTTAACTAGCTGGCCAAATGCGATCTGCAACGATTATGTTGCGAACGAACTTGTCGTTGATCGATTGTTTTTCTGTAATTTCCATTGTTTTGCAGTAGATTTCCCTACGTGAAGTATAGCGGACGTGAATTCAGAAAAACTTGCGATTAATGCTGGCACAGCGCGATAAACAGTCCTGTATTACGCGTAAGATTAAATTCAACAAATTTTGGCATAGTTTTTGGCATTCTTTGTTTGGAAAAGCAAATTCATATACTTACCCGTTGCTTGTACATGCACGGCAAAGCTGACAGTTATGAAAGAAAAATGCAAATGTTTATCGAAAGAAAAGAATAATATGCTCATTTAAAAATACGAGGAAAATATTTTTATTCAACTTTCAATTAAGATAAAAATATGTACTTCACTGTTTAACATTCATTCATTTTCTATACAATACCGGGAGTATTAACAAAGAAGTGCAACGCTGTACAAGAAGTACATTCATCGCTTGAAGAGTCCATAGTATCGTTACTTATAAAACAACTCTTTTATCTACATCATTTTTATACCGACTCCATGTTCCGTTTAGTTTTTCTTCTATCAAGAGAAACTTTATTTGAAAGAGTTAATTAATCATAACTAGCAATAGACGATCACGGAGACACATTTGACACGTGCATAAATTCGTCTGATAGTGTAACATCTTGTAACGTGAAACTCATTCCTTGGTATAGTGTCATAAATACCTGAATGTAATAAGTTCATCTTTATTCAATGCAGTGCGTTGCATTAAATATTTCAATAAAAGAATATTTAATATTTTAAGAGCGGCTAACTGGCGGCTATGCTCCTCCAATTGCTTACAATTAGTAGAAATTTCAATGTGGTGGGGAGATCGATGAGTGGAGGGGGTAGCGATCAGGAAAGAGGCCGCCAGTTAACCAGCTCTATTTTAACAGTCAGTTGAATTTCTCGATGATAGTAAATGTATACTTACGGGAAATTGCATCAATTACATTGACTGGGTAGAATTTGTATTTAGTTTGAGGATGAGCGGTTGAATAAATAAATGATTTTACCCGATCGAGCAGATTTCATGTTTTATTTCAAGAACGAAGTGAATAATTTATTATTCAACCTACGAGCAATTCGGTCTTATAGTGAGAAATATATATTTATTTAGAATCGCCGGTGAATTATTATTCCATTAGAGATAGATTTTATATTTACTTTGAAAATGAAGTCTGTGAGTGAATAATTTGTCCGACTCACAAGTGGTAAAAATATATATATTTATACAATAGCAGAGTAAATCGTGCTTTTTGATCTGTGAAAAAAATCTTTAAATGAATTTATCACTCAATCTGTAAGTAATTGAATTATTCAGTAAAGAAATATATATTTACGCAAAATATGTAGAATAAATTATCACTCGATTGAACAGTATTTTTGTATTTATTTTAAGAACGAAATCTGCGAACGAATTGAAAATTCAACCTAATGTATATGAAGATTTGAAACATTCGAAGTAAGAACCAAAACGATGTTTGACATATTTAAAATAAGAACCGGAACACCTACGCAATCGTCACAGAGTGATATCATTACAACGCACACAATATTTTTGGATATGTTCATCTCTTCTTGAAAATATCTTTCTTCTTCTTCTTCTCTCTCTCTCTCTCTCTCTTTACATTTTCTTTCTTTTTCTTTTTTTTTTATCTTTCTACGAGTCGAGGAAGTATCGAGTAATTATGCAAATTTCATTCGTGCGACTGAGTTATTCACGGCGTTTTAATGCCGCTGCTACACTGCAACTTTCTAATAAATTTATGGAGGATAATTTACGACGACGAGCTAACAAGCCTTGACTCCCTAAACAGGCAGTATGTGTGTGTGTGTGTGTGTGTGTGTGCGTGCGTGAGTGTGTGTGTGTGGGTGGGTGTGTGTGTGTGTGTGTGGGTTCACACGCGAGATGTGTGGGAGAGTAAAATAGTAAC
>WIUT01000666.1:0-39573 GCA_010645135.1 Tetragonula clypearis
CTCACTCACTCACTCACTCACTCACTCACTCACTCACTCACTTGCATACTTACTTACTTACTTATCTGCTTACTTAATTACTTACCCTCTTACTCACCTTCTTACATACCTACTCACATTATTTACATATTTATGCACTTACTTCCTTACTTAGTTACATACTTACATACTAGCTCACTTATTTACGAACATACTTATCTCCGTACTTACTTACTTTTTCACTTTCTTACTTATTTACTTACTTACTTATCTATTTGCTTATATACGAATTTACTTACTTACTTACTTACTTCCTTGCGTACGTGCTTACTTTCTTACCTACTAGTTACGTTCGTACATATGAGGTGGGAACGAATGTGTATACGTGGGTAGGAGTTTATTTATTTTCCTACGAACAATTATTTGTACGTTGGTTTTTCGTTTTTCTCGCATGAAGCCTTATATATGTAGGTGAGGAATTTCCGTACGTATGTATGCAATTACGTAGGCTGGTACGTACTTAGTTATATAAGTGCATGTGAATGTACGTGCGTATGGATGTACTTTCGATGGTGTACATTAAATGTATGTACGAATGTAAGGATTAACGATTGCATGTTCGTAGGTACGTAGGAATACAAGTAAATAGCTATGTACGTATGTATGTGTGCACTTGTGTATATGTACGTACGCAGGTATGTACTTTATTCTGTGTACGGACGTAGCTATGTACGTATGTAGGAATGCACTTTTGTACGTATTTCCGTACGTAGATGTGTACTTTTGTACGTATGTGCGTATGTATGTATGACGGTACATATGTATTATACGTAGGTACCGACGTTTGTACGTGTAATTATGTAAGTGCGTAGGGTTGTACATACGTAAGTATGTACGTATGTATGGTAATGTTTGTACGTAGGCTTGTACGTACTTAGGCACATGCGTACGGATGATCGTTCCAAATGAGTTATGTTAGTACGTATGTATATACGTACGAAGGTACGAACGCTCTTACGTGTGTACATGTACAAGTATGTACTTTTGCATCTATGTACGTATTACGTACGTAATGTCGTGCATGTACGTAGCTATGTACATACCTCTATCAGTACGTGTGTATGCAATTCGTATGTAGATATGAACGTAGATATGTACTTGTAGATATGTACTTACAAAGTTGTTCCTAAGAATGTGTGTACGTATGTTGGTATACCTATTTGTAGCTACGTCTGTGTGTTGCTAGGTAGTTATGTACGTATGAATATATGTACATATGTAGGATTCATCGTATGTAGGTATGTAAGTATGTATGTGTGTACGTCCGTAAAATATTCGTATGAATGTAGGTAGGTATGTACGTATGTACGTATGTAGTTATTTACGTAATTATGTAGGTACGTAAATATGTTAGTATTATATATTACGTTTATAGGTATGTATGTGTGTATGTATGGATGTATGATGTCCGTATAAAAATAAATAGTAATGTACGAATCTATTTAAGTGTGTAACAGGTATGTACGTACGTAAGTATGAACGAATGAAAGGTTTGTACGTAAGTAGGTATTAACTTTTGTAGGAATTTGTGTGTAGATATGTACGGCAGTAGGTATGCCGGTATTTATGTAATTCTGCATG
Source organism: Tetragonula clypearis (assembly GCA_010645135.1). Classification (NCBI taxonomy): domain Eukaryota; kingdom Metazoa; phylum Arthropoda; class Insecta; order Hymenoptera; family Apidae; genus Tetragonula; species Tetragonula clypearis. The sequence continues at coordinate 1,621 of WIUT01000666.1, forward strand.
AAAGTATGAGCGTATTTACGTATTTCAGTATGTAAGTATGTACGTATGTAGATATATACACGTTTGTCGAAAAGTACGTAAGCAGTCAGGTATATAAGTAATATGTAGTTCAATACATATGTATGTATGTATATTCACATGAGCGTATTTACGAATGTACGTAGGCAGTTATGTATATATGTAGGTATTTACGTATGTAGGTATGAACGTATGTAGTTACATACGATTATAAGTAATTTCGTATGTTGTTATGACCGTATTTTGGTATGTGCGTATGATGGAATGTACGTAAGTAGATATGTGTGTATGTAAGAATATACGTTTGTAGATTTGTACCAATGTTGGTAAGTACCTAAGAATTTATATAATTGTGTAATTATATACGTATTTAGCTATGTACGTAAGTAAGAATGTTCACACGAAGGAACATACATTTATAGGTATGTATGTATGGAGTTATGGATATACCTATTTTCGTAAGTAGGTATGGACGTATGTATCTATATACCTCTGTAGTTATGTAACTATGTACGTATGTACGTATGTTGGGTTGTACTTACGTATGCATGAACGTATATTTGCCTGAAAGAACGTAGATTTGTTGTTAAATATGTATGATCGTATGTGTCATTGTAGGTACTTAAGTTTGTACGATCGAAAGTATATAAAGTACGTAGTATATGAAGTACGAAGGTATATAAAGTACGAAAGTATATAATGCACGTTCGTATGTATATAGGCATGTACCAGCCTAGATATGTATGTACGTAGGTGTGTATGTAGATACGTACGTATGTATGTACGTATTTAGGTATGTACGTATGTATGTATGCAAGTGTATGGGTATGCGCGTACGGAGTTATGTATATCCGTCTTTTGTACGCAAGGAGGTACGCACGTACGTAGATACGTACACGCGTAAGTACGTACGCACGTAGGTACGAACGTACGTAGATTTGTAGATTCGTAGGTACGTACGTAGGTATACGTAATTAGGTTTGTGCGTAAGTAGGTATGAACGTATGTACGTTTCAGTTAGGTATATAAGTAAGTATGTACGTATGTAAATTTACTTCTTTATGTATGTAGGATTACGTATGTAGATACACCATATACGTATTTAGGATTAAACATACATACGTACATACGTACATAAATACATAGGATCATAACTGAATTCGAACAAATATTCATACGTACATACATACATACGTACATGCCAACAGCAGTACATTCCTAAACACATGCATAAACTAGTGCATACGCACATACGTATATTCCTACATACGTACATACGTACATACATAAAAATATAAGTACAAACATACATACGTACTACCTACGTATCTACGTACTACCTACGTATCTACCTACTTTTGTACGCACATATATTCGTACATAACTACGTACGTAAACACCTACGTACGTTCATATATGCGTACATACATGACTACGTATGTACAAACCTACACACGTACAAAAATACATACGTACATGCCTACATACCTTAGTGCCTAAAATCGTACATACCAGCACAATTTAATGCCTACAATCGAACATACATAGTTACGTAAATGCCAACCTACGTACTTAACTACATACGTGCCTACCTGTATTCGTTCCTACCTACGTATTTTCGTACGTAGATAAAGCCGTACATACCTACAATCGTATATATACCAACTTACGTACCGCCAGGCATACATACATACCTACGTAAGTATGCAGCTACGTAAGTACATACATACGAAAATACATAAATAATTACGTATATACCTACTTACAAATATTACCTACGTACGTACATACCAGCGTACGTACATTCCTGCGTATGTACATACATACGTATGTACATACATTCGTAAGTGTGTAACTAAGTACGTCCAATCCTGCTTATATACATACCTAAGTACGTACAATCCTTACATAACCAAGTACTTACAGTCGTGCGTACGTACATATTTACTTACGAAAACACCTATATAATTACATACCAACATATTTACATTCGTACATACTTAAGTACGTTCATACCTAGATGCATACATAGGTACTTAGTTACATGAGTAGGTAGCAAAATGCGTACATAACTAGTTACATACTTACCGGAATACGTATATACGTATATACGTACATACGTACATGCATACGTACATACATACCCACACACGTGTATACCTTAATACGTGCATAACAACATATGTGCAAAATTACTTACGAACACCAATGTACGTACATAATTAATTAAGTACACACATACGTTGGTACAAACTTATGTACGTATATACATACGTATGTACATCCTTAAGTACGTACATACCTACATACGTACATACGTACACACATACGTACTTAGTTACACACTTACTTACGTACGTACCTACATATATGAACCTGCATACGTACATACCTACGTATGTAAATATCTACGTACGGACATAACTACGTACGTACATAACCACAATGCTATATATATACATAAACACACATTTACATACGTACATAGCTACATACGTTTATACATAGTTATGTACATACATTCATAAAGGCAAACGTACATACGTACATACCTACTTACCCACATACCCGCATGTATGATTACCCACCTACGTACGTTCATACGTACGTATATTCCTACGAACTTACACAAATTCTTACCTACATAACTACATAAGTGCAAACCTACATATCTGCGTTACTATTTACTTAAGAAACTACATACGTACGTTCATACCTAAATAATTATATACCAACATTTGTACAACAACGTACGTACAAGTCTGCGTACGTACAAACATATCTACGTACATATATACATACATACATACTTACATACATATATATAATTACACACGTACCTGTATAAGTACATACCTACATACCTACGTGACAACATAAATGCGTATGTACATAAATACGTACGTTCATACCTGCATGCGTATATGCCTACGTACGTACTTACATATCTAGTTACCTACCTGCGTACATTCCTACGAACACACCTACTTACGTACATACCTACGTACGTACATACATAGTTACGTATACAGACTATTTTGAATGATCGTATGTTTGCTCCGATTCGTACCAGAGAAGCGGATATTTTCGGAGCGATATATAATATAAAATCGTCGATTTTTATAAAAGAATTTTGTTCATTGTGATATACGCGATGGACAGAATAATAGAAGACCATCAGTGGGAGATAATGAATTGATAGAGTATCTATAGACTTCTTTGAATTATCAAATGTGTTCTCTGTTCAGTACCTAAGGTGCGTATTACTTCGAGAATATGAATAATACTAATCATTGTTTTATATCAAAAAATTTTTTCATGGTAATCCCTGCAATGCGTAAAACAATGTAGACTATCAGATAGAGATAATGTATTCATAGAATGAATGTACATTGTTTTGAATTACATTATGTAAACCCCGATCCTTGCCGATTGAGCGTATACTTTCGGAAACAATGAATAATATTACATGCCACTTATTTGCGACAAATAGTGTTCATTGTGACACACAGTGTTTGTCACTATGTGTCAGTGTTTGTGTTGTTTAGATTATTATGAGACCATATAGTAGATTTTATATAATCACAGTGTGAATATGGAAAATTTTGTACCGACATGAATAAAAAAAATTTCAGGTACAGGAACTACGTTTCCCGACATATAAGTATTATTAAATGATATATTTGTAACAAGAATGGATTTCATCGTGAAATCTGCGATATAAGAGCATAAATTCTACATGATATACAGTAAGAATTAGGGAAAATATTGAATACTCATTGTTAATCTCTTCCCACGTACAGGAACTTAGTATTATATTCAGGTTTGATAAATTATTATAGATAATAAATTAGATATATAAATTAGATAAATAAATTAGATATAATAAATTGATAGAATTAATGTGTGAAATTCTGAACCTTCATATGTAAACCTATTTCCACGTACCTGAAACTTGTAATATTACAGCTTCGATAAATTATATTATAATGCTATTTATGTACAAAAAATTCTGTTCTTTGCGATCCTAGCGATGTATATAAAAATATTGCACATGAAAACGGTATGATGTATTGACAGAATGAACGTGGAAATATTTGACGCGCCATATGTAGACCTTAATCCTCGTACAAGAAATCCGTATCATTACAGGTTCGATATGTAATATTATATCCTATTTATATAGAAAAATATGGTGTTCAGTGAGAAGTCCGCGATGCATAGAATAATATAAGGCTATAAATTCGATAAGATATAGTGTCAGAATGAATATGAAAAATTTTAAGGAACCGTTCGTAAACCTTATTCCCCGTACCGAAAGTCCCAAATATTTCAAGATCGATGGATAATATTAGATGATTTTTACGTATAGAAAAAGGGTGTTCATTGTAAATCCGGCGATGCGAAGAATGTTGTAAGATCGTAAAATCAATTGAATTTATTAACAGAGTTAATGCGGAAATTTTTATATTCGTATCGAGACCTCATTCCACGTTCCAGAATTCGATAAATTTTCAGCCTTGATAAGTACTAGATTATATTTATGTACAAAAAATATTTATGTTTTCATTGTGAACCCTGCTATACTTAGGACTGTAAAATCGATATGATATGGTGACAGAGTGAATGGGGAAAATTTTGAATTACCATATGTAGAAATCATTCCCCGTACAGGATCTCCGTGACATGTCAGCCTATGTTAATAGTATTGGATGATATTTCTGTACAGGAGCATTGAGTTCCTTGTGTAACGACGTCCCAATTTAATTACAGCAACTCCATAATATATTCTGACTCGATAAATTTTATTAGATGATATTTATGTACAAGAAATTTATGCTCCTTGTGGACACCGCGTTGTGTAGAACAATATAAGACCATAAAGTCGATTTGACATAATGACAGAATAAATGTGGAGTACTTAGATGTGTCATATGTAAACCTCGTTGGACGTACCGGTCCTGCGTCAAACTTTAGCATCGACAAATAGTATTACATATTATTAAAGTACATTAAAATGGTTTTCATTGAGAACCTCACGATTTTGTATAATATTGAAAGGCAATAAATACAATATGACAAGTTGACAGAATGAATATAGAATATTTTGAATGTTCGTTCGTAAACATATCATGTTCTATAGATAAAGCTACATGTCATTTGTATGTAAAAAATTGTGTTCATTCTGAAACCAACTATGCGAAGAACATAAGTTCATAAAATCGATATGTCATATTGACGGAGAGAATGAGTAAAAATTTGCATTGACATACAGAAATATCATTTCATGCACTGGATATCCGCAAAATTTCAGGCTTGATAAGTAGTATTTGATGAGTTTTATGATACTATTATAAATATTTGATGATATCTATGAAATGATACATTGTGAACCCCGTGAAGAGCAGTATTTTAAAGACCATCAGATGGAGATAGAGTAATGATAGAATGAATGTCGAAAATTTTGTTACTACGTGTGTTGGCCACGAACTGCACAGGAGATCCATAAAATTTCGGCGTCCGTAAATAATAAGAAATCGCCGTTACATAATAAAAATTTTGTTCATTGTGATCTCCACATTATGTGGAATAATATAAAATTGTATGTCGCAAATTCTAAACGATCATATGTAAGACCCGTACCATACCGTAGGACCGTAATATTTCGCGGTCGATAAGTAATACTATTTCGTCTTTATATACTAAATAATTGTTCTCATTAGTATCCCCGCGATGCTCAAAATAAGATATGACAATCAAATCGAAATAATATAATAACAGAATGAATGTCGTACTTTGGAATATTCATATGTATGTCCGGAATTATACAGGAGACGGTAATAATTTGGGGTAGAAATGTGTCGAGACAGATCGTCATTATGTAATAAAAAATTGCATTCATTTTGGTGCTTAGAATGATGTATGACCATTAGGATGTGATAATATAAAGTCAGAATGAATGTCGAAATTTTTGATTTGTCATATGTAAGCCTCGAAATATGCCAGGAACAGACCGGGGTCGATAAGTAATACTAGATCGCTGTTGTAATGTATAAGAATTGTGTTCATCATGATCGACGTAATGCGATGTATAATATAAGACAACCAGATGGAGATAACGTATTGGGAGCACAAATATCCAAAATATTAAACGGTTGTATGTAAGCCCCGAAACATACAGAAAGAGCGTAAAATTTCGGGTAGAAAATATTAGATCGTCGTTATACATTCAAGAACTGTTTTCATTGATACTCCCGCGAAGCGTGGAATTATATATGCCCATCATATCGATATAATATAATTACATAATTAATGCCGTACATTTGGTTGTGTCAGAAATCCACAAATCGTGTCAGAGGAACGTAGTATTTCGCGGTCGATAATATATATTAAATCGTTGTTATATATTGAAAAATTGTATCCATTGTGATCTCCGGAATGCGTGGAATGATATAAGACCTTCAGATCGACATAATATGTTGACAGACTGGATGTCGATTACTATGAATTGTCATTAGTGTACCGGCGAAACGTAAAAATACAGGGTAGATCATTCTATTATATTAGAAAAATTCGGTTCATTGTATTCCCGCGAGGCAAAGAATTTTGTAAGATATCAAGATCGAGATAGTATGATGACAGGCATGAATGTCGAAAGATTCGAATCGTCTTATGTATGCCCGGGAATATTGTGAAAGACCGTAATGATTCGGGGTCGTTAAATAATTCTCGATAGTACTTATATATTAGGAAAATTAGATTCATGATATTCCGCGATGCGTAGAATAATATAAGTCAATCAGATCGAGATATTATATTGATTCGGTGAATGCCAGGAATCTTCACGTATCAAATATAAACCACATTTCACATAACGGCAGTCAGTACTAATTAATGCTGGATAGTTAATGTTATATCGTCGTTATATATTAAATAATTCTGTTCATGTTGTTGACCGCATAGCGTAGAAAAACATAACAGAAACATATCGAGATAATATACTGTTGCGGTAATTATCATGTATTTTCACGGAAAATATTTAGCTGCATTCCATGTACCGGAACTCCATAACAGTTCGGTGACGATTAATATTATTAGGAAGTTCGTTATGTCAAAAAATCGAATTCATTGTGATCTACACGAGGCGTAGGACAATATAAGGCAATTAGATCTGGATAATAGGTTGGTACGGTGACTGTCGAAGACTTTCATGCAGTATATATAAACATCACTTCACGAATTTCTTAATAATTCAGGACCGATAAATTATGTTAATAGTGATCCTGGCGAAGTGTAGAAAAATATAAGGCAATCGGATCGAATTAATATAATAATAAAGAAATTGTCAATAATTTCCATAGAGCTTAAGTACATCACAATCAACTTACCTGAATATCGTAATAATTCAAGCTCGATAAATATAATTATATCTTTGGTAATATATCTAATAATTGCTTTCACATTGATCACATTGATACGTAGGGTTATATAAGACTCTCTGATCGAAATAATGTGCAGATATGATTAACGTCGAGAAATTTCAATGTGCATATATGCCACCACAATCAACGTACAGGAATTCCGTAATAATTCGCGGCGGATAAATAAAATTAGATTTGTTGGTTACACGTCAAAAAACTGGATTCATTGAGATCCCCGCAATGCGCAGAATAATATAAAACCATCAGATAGATATGATATGCGACAGAATAAATGTCGAAAATTTTTGATCCGTCATATGCAAGCCCATATCAGGGACGGAGGATTCAGTGTGGTAAACAAATAGTGTGATATTTTTGAAGAAAGCAGTGGCGATATCTGTGATTATAGCGGTGCGTAGAATAATAGAGGACCTTCAGGTTGATATGAAATACTGACAGATTGAATGTTGGAAACTTTGAAGCGTTATTTGTAAGATACTGCCTAAGCCTGTTGACTGTAAAAATTCTGGGTTGATAAATAAAATTAGGTGACGTTGGTAGAGGACTATGGTAAATATTGTGAAACCCGCAATGCATAGAATAATAAAATGAAATCAGGTCGATAATATTTTTGACAGACCGCAATTCAGAATTTTTGTTGCCTTTTATGTAAACACACACCAGTAACGGAGGACCTTAATACTTCATGGCCGATATATAAAATTAAACGGAATTCACTTGAAATGAATGGTGTTCAATATGATTGCCGCAATACGTAGAATGATATAAGTCCTTAAGTTCGATACGATATGCTGACAGGTTGTATGTCGAAAACCTTGATGAAGCATATATAAGCCCATATCCGTGCCGGAGGACAGTAATATTTCAGGGACGATAAATATAATTACGTTAAATTAATGAACAAAGAAGTGGTGTTCATAGCGATAACCGCGATGAAAGAAATGTCAAAATCTTTGTGTCATGTGCAAGCGCATATTAGAGCCGGAGTCCCGTAATAATTAATGGTCGACAAATAAAGTAAGATTGTATGTATGTAGAGATGTATGGTGTTCATTATGATCCCCGCGTGGAATATCGTAAGAATATCGGATCAATATTATATACTGACAGACAGGAATTCGAAAAATTTGATGCGTATTATGAAATACCCTGTCAGTGCAGGCGGGCCGTAATAATCGCTTTGTGTCGATAAATAATATTAGATGATGTAGATAAGAGAGGTGATCATTGTGATCCCCGCAATGCGTAGAATTATATAAGATCGATGTGATATATTGGTATAATGTCGAATGTTTTGATTCGTCTTATGACCGTAATATTTACTTGTACATATGTGTAACTGTATGACATTTGTGTATAAAGGGATGATGTCAATTGTGATTTCCACGCATTGTAGAATAATATAGGAATATCATGTGGTACAATGACAGATTGAATTTCGAATATTCCGATGTGTTACAAGTAAGCCCACATCAATTACGAAGTACCGTGATATTTCAGGGTCGATATATAAAATTAGACGATATTTACGTAAATAGGAATGAAGCAGATTGTGACCCAGCCGTGCGCAGAATAATGTGAGACCATCAAGTGGATATGATTATTATCACAATGAATGTCGAAAACTTTGATATGTCATACCAAAAATCATTGCCGCACGACCGTTATATTACATGGTTAAGAAATGAAATTAGATGAATTTTATGTAGAAAGGAAGAATGAAAATTCTGATTCCCGTGATACGTAAAATTATATAAGTCCATCAGCTATGTTGACAGAATGAATATCGAAAATTTTGTCACATGTCGAACAGACACGTAGAGCCGAAATATTTCACTGTCGATAAATAATGTTAGATCGTATTTGTGTATTAAGGGATTGTTTTCTCAGAAATCCCAGCGATGCATGCAGCAATATAAGAGCATCGAATACACACAATATATTGATACTGTGAATGTCGAGAATTTTCAGTTAGCATATATACACATAATTCTGTTATATCGTAATGTACAAGGGTCGATGTATGGTATCATATATTTATATTAAAGGTAATGTACATTAGAAAATATGTATATATAATAAAGTTCTACAAAAAAATTGTGTTCAATTTAAACCAGGCGATGCGTAGAATTATATAAGAAAGTCAAATCGACATAATATGTACATACGGTCAATGTCAAGTATTTTGAAGAAACTTATGTATTTCCCACACCACGTACCAGAACAACGTAAAACAAAACACATCGATAAATAGCATTTAATTATAGATTTATTGAAACATTGTGTCCACTTATTTTAATATATGCTTATTTTAATATATATTTATCACCGCAATGTGCAGAATAATATAAGACCATAAAATATATATGATATATAGACAGAATGAATGCGGAATATTGTGAATCGCCATATCCAAACCTATTTCCTCATAACAGAACTCTTTACTATTTCAGGCACGGTAAATAATATTAGATTACATTTATGTACAAACAAATGGTGTTCATTGTAATTCCCGCGATGGTTAGGATAATATAATGTTATCAGGTCGATATGATATACTGACAGATACAATATCGGAAATTTTGATGAGTTATATGTAAGACCCTATCACTTCCGGTACTTCATCGATGATATATAAAGTTAGATGATGTATACGTCGAGACGGATTTAGTTCATTGCAATACCCGCGATTGGTGGATTAATATAAGACAATCATATCGATATGATATCTTGACAGATTGGATGTGGAAAACTTTGATGCGTAATATATCAGTCCCTATCACCGGCAGAGGATCGTAAAATTTCGGGCTCAGTATATGAAATTATATGACATTTATATAGAAAAGAATGGTATTTATTCTGATCACCGCGATGCGTATAATAATGTAAGACAATCAGATTGTTATTACATACTTTTCGAATGAGCCTCGACAATTTTGATTCGCCATATGTAAATTTTATCAGATCAAGAGGACCGTAATAATTCGGAGTCGATATATTAGATGATATTTATGTAGTAAGGAATGGCGTTCTTTGTTAACCCTACGATGGATAGAATTATGTATGATAATATGTTCGATATGATATACTGACAGATTCAATATCTGAAACTTTGATGAATCATATGTAATCCTCCATCAGTGCCGGAGGACCGTAACATTTTATGGTGGATAAATAAATTTTAATGATATTTATGTAGACGGAATGATATATTTTGAGATCCTCGCGATGCGTAATTGTATATAATACATCTGGTATTATATACCATATAGTCGAGTATAGTATGCTGGCAATATGAATGTTGATGGTTTAATTCGTCATATGTAAGCCAACATCCGTGCCGATGAACCGTAATATTTCATGGTAGACAATGAAAATTGGATAATATTTGCCTATAAACGCATTGGTGTTCATTGTGAGCCCCGTGAATCGTAGAGTAACACACGTTCATTGGATCGATATGGTACATTGAGAGAATAAGTGACGAAAATTTTGATTATTCATGTGTAAGCAACTGTTAGTGTCGGAGGACCGTAATATTTCAGGGTCGATAAATAAAATTCGACTATATTCATGTAGAAAGGAATCGTTTTCAATTGTAAACCCCTCATTGCGTAGAATTATAGAGGACCTTCTCCGCGATATGATATGTTGACGGAATGAATGTCGATAACATTGAATCATCTTATGTAAGCGCCTACCTATGCCGAAGGACGTAAAATTTCTGGTCGATATTTATGCAGAAATGAATGACGTTCATTGTGAACATCGCGATGAGTAGAATTATATCAGTTAATCTGGTCGATAAATTATTTTGGCTGAATGAATGTCGATAATTTTGATTCGTCCTATTTAAGACACCATCAATAATATTTCAGGACATATTAATTAAATTGAATGATATTTATATAGGAAGGAATGTTACCTGTAATTATCGCGGTGCGTAGAATAATATAAGACCATCAGAACAATATAACATAGAGAGAGGCAAAACGTAAAAATTTTGATGCGTCATATTCAGGGTTGATAAATAATGCTAGAGGATAGTCACGACCATGAGTTGTATTCATAGTGATCTTCGCGATGAGTAGAATAATATTAGATCGTCATGACGTGATAATATATTGACACGGTTATTATCTAGGAGTTTCATGTAGCATACGTATAACTCTTTCTACGTAGTGGAATGCAGTAATACTTCAGTATCGGTAAATAATGTCAGATCGACGTTGTATACTATAAAATTTTGTTAGCGACGAAGCACAGAAAAGTATATGATCATGAGATAACGATAATATTTTGACACGGTGAATGTAGTGTATTTTCAAAGGGAATAAGTAAAACTCAATCCATTTACTAGGACACCGTAACAATTCAGGGTCGGTAAGTAGTATTAGGCATTCGCTATATATCAAAATTTGAACTTAAATTTATCCCCGCCGTTCATAGAATATTAAAACACCATCAGATCGAGGTAAAATGCGGATACCGTAAATGTCGACAAATTTTACGATTATTTGTTACTTCATTCCACGTGCCGGAGCATCGTAATAGTACAGGCTTGATAAAAAATATTATATTATCGCTGTAAATTAAAAAATTGTGATAATAGTTGTCCCCGAGAAGCGTCTGATAATATAAGACCATCATATCGGTATAATGTATTGTTACGGTTGATGTTCTGTGTTTTCAATTATCCCATGTATAACTCAAACCACGTACCTGAACAACGTCTAATTCAGGCTCGTTAAATAATATTAAATCGTCGTCATATATTAAATATATCTGATCGTAATGATCGACGAGATTCGTAAGATAATATAAGACCATAAAATTGTGACAGAAAATTGATACGTTTAATATCGACAATTTTCAAGGAGTGTATCTAAACTCCATTCCGCGTACCTGAACACCGAATCACTTCAGGCTCGATGAATAATATTAAATAGCCGAAATATATTAAAAAATTGAGTTCATAGTGATCCCCACGATAAGGTGAATAATATAGGAACATTCGGTCGATACAATATATTGTCAGAATTAATGGCGAATGTTTAGTTTGGTAGTATGTAAGCTCCGGAACGATATGGAGGACTATAATATTTCATTGCCGATAAATATCATTTGCTCGTCGTTATATCCGAATGACTCTGTTCGTAGTGATCATCACGATGCGTGGAATAATTTAGGGCTATCAGATCGGGAAAATATATATAGTCGGTTAATGTCGACAACTTTCAACAACATAATTAAGCCTAATTCAACCAACAGGAAATTTGTAATATTTCTTTTATACCTGCTTGATAAATAATATTAGAACGTGGTAATGTTTAAAAAAATTATGTTCAGAGCGATCTCCGTGATGAGTAGAATAATATAAGACGATCAGTTCTACATGATACTTCTGAATTTACGACAAAATGATTGTCCTATACGTTGAAGAATCACAGGTAGACCACGAACCGTAACGGAAGGAAGTAATACTCCAGTTTACATAAACAATAGTATATGAAAATTATGAACGAAAAATAGTGTCTTCTGTGATTCGCGCGATGCGCAGTATAATATAAGACGTTCAGATCTCTATTACGAATAGAAAGAATGATGACGGAAATTCTGGATACTCATGTGTAAGCCCCGATACGTATCGGAGGACCATCATATTTCAGAGCACCATCATAGTTCGATAATGAACACAAGATGACATTTATGTAGAAAAAAATTGTGTTCAATGTGAACCCCGCTATTCGTGAAATGATATAAGGACATCAGGAAATGATATAAGGACAACTATATGTTATATTAGCAAAATGAATTTCGAAAACTTTGACTGGTCATATGTAAGCCACAGACCACAAAGCGTGACTGTAAGGCTCCGTGGTCGATAAATAAATGTAGATGATATTGGCGAACAAAAAAATTGAGTTTATTGTGATCCGCACGATGTGTTGTATAATATCAAACGAGATAATATATTGACAGAATGAATCCCGCACCATTTGAATTGTCATATGTATGCCCCGATTGGTACCGGTTAACCGTATAATTTCGGAGTAGTAGAACAATATAATATCGTAGTTATATTTTAAATAACTGAATTCATTGGAATCCTTGCGATGTGTAGAATATTAAAACACAATCAGATCGACATAATATATTGACAGAAAGAACGTCGAACATTTTAAATGGTCATAAATATAATCCCCGGAACGCACCGGAAGACCGTAATATCTCGAGGTAGATAAATAATGTTAGACAGACGTTATATACTAAAAAGGTTTTTTCATTGAGATATCAACAATGTGTGCAATAATATAAGACCATCAGTACGAGATAAAAGAAATGGAATGAATGTCGAAAATTTTGAAATCAATATGTAACTTCCGACCCATAACGGAGGACAGTAATATTTAGGTTCCTTAAAAAATATTAGTTTGTATTTATATATAAAAAAACATGTGTTCATTATGATCCCGGAGGTGAGCAAAATAATACAAGGAAATAAAGGATGGAAATAATTTCTTGACAGAAAGAGTGTCACAAATTTTGAGTGTCACATGAAAGCCACGACCAGTACCGGACATCCGTAACGTTTCGGAGATGATAAATTATATAATATCCTAATTATATATTTCAAAATTATGTCTTTTGTGAACACAATGTGTATAATTATATAATACCATCCGAGCGAGATAATATATTGAAAGAATGAGTGTAGAAAAAATTGAATTGTCACATGTAAGCCTCGAAACTAACAGGAGAATCGTAATACTAGGGGTCGGTAAATAATATTGGATCTTCATTATATATAAGAGATTTCTATCAATTGTGATTAACGCGTTGCGTAGAATAATACAAGAACATCTGATCTAGATATTAATTTGACTGAAAAAATTTCAAAATGTTTGAATCATCATTTGTAGTCCCCGAAACATACAGGTGGACCGTAATATTTGGGAATAGATTAATAATATTTGATGGTCGTTATACAAAGGGTTGTGTCCACAGTAATCCTCGTGACGCGTGGAATAACATAATATGGTTACTTAATTGACGCCTTAAATTTTTAACAGTCGTATGTGATCCCCAAAATCTTCTGGAGGATCGTAATAATTTGGGGTCGATGAATAATGTCAGATCGTCTTCATAATTAAATAATTTAGTTCATTTTGATTCTCGTAATGAGCAGAATGATATAAGAACGTCAGATCGAGATAGTATTCTGACACAATAAATGTCGATATAATTGACTGAACATATGACCGCCCCGATCCGTACTGAAGGAACGTAATATTTCATTGTGCATGAATGATATTAGATCTTCGTTATATATTAAAAAATTTGTACAATTGTGAACCCCAGGTTGCGTAGAATAATACAAGTATATCAGATTGTGATAAAATACTGAAAGGATGAACTTCGAATATTTTCAGTTAAATTACTTATGCTCCGTTTCGCATCGTCATATTTCGCGGTTGATAGTCATATTAGATAATAATAATATATTGTCACTATTTGCTATAATATAGTGTTCATTGTGAACCACGCTGTACGCAAGAATGTGTAAGACAATAAGAACGAGATAAGAGAGTGAATGTCGAATGTTTTGAAATGACATATGTAGGCACAGAAAGTTACCGGGTGCCAGAAATAATTCGATGTTGATAAATAAGGTTAGATCGCAGCTATATTTCAAAAAATTGTTTTCATTGAAAATCCGAGATTCGTAAAATAATAATAGGTCATCAGACTGAAATATTATTGTATCTGAATGAAAGTAGAAAATTTTGCATTGTCAAATGTAAGACCAGAAATTCAGCGTAGGACCATGATACTTCGGGGTCGATAAATTGTGTTAGGTCGTCATAATCTCCGCGTTGCTTAGAAAAATATAGGACCATCAGATCGAAATATATTTTGACAGAATTAATGTCGAATGTATGGAACGGTCAATCCCGAACCGTAGTCAAGAACCGCAAAATTCGGGATCGATGAAGAGCATTATATCGTCGGTACACTAAAGAATAAAGTTCATTCTGATCCCCGCGAAGCGAAGAATAATATTTGGAAAACAGAACAAAATAATTTATTGACAGAATCAATGTCGAAAATTTTGAATTGTGAAATGGATATATCGAACAGCAACAGAGGTACATAATATACCGTGATCGATAAATAATAATAGGTTATCGTTATAAATTAAAAAATTAGTGATCATTCTGAGCCCCGCGATGCGTAGAATAATACAAGACCATCAGATAGAGGTTATAAACGTAAGATAGAGGCAAAACGTAATCGAATATTTTGAAGTCCCATGTGTAGTCCTCGAAGAGCACAGGAGGACCGTAATCCTTCGGGGACGATAAATGATGTCAAATTATACTTACATAATAAAAAAGTGTATTCTTTGTGTACCCAGAATTGCACCGTATGGAATAAGACCATCATAATGAGATAAAATATTGACAGAATGAATGTTGAAAATTTTGATTGACCATATCATCTACCGAACTGCACCAGAGACCGTTCTATTTCGGCGAAAATAAAGGATAACAAAGAATAGCGGTACATAATGGTAACGTAGAAATGGGGTACATAAATTAAAACATAGAATAATATATGACGATCAGAGGGAAATAATCTACTGATGGAGTGAATGTTAAAAATTAAAAATTAAAATTTTTAACGATCATATTTAAGCCCCGATTAGTACCGGAAGAGTGTATTATTTCGGGGACGATGAATATCACTAAGTCGTCGTTTTGTAAAAAGAAATTGTATCCATTGTGGTCCCCAACATGCGTAGAATTATATAAGTCTATCGGAGTCTGATAATTTATTGATAGTGTGAATGTAGAATATTTTGAACGATCATATGTAAAACCCGATACTTGCAGGTGGGGTATAAAATTTCGGGGACGATAAATAAAACTAAATCTTTGTTTTATGTTAAAATATTTGTTCACTTTGATACGCGCTATGCATAGAACAACATAATATCATCAGATCGCGACAATATAATGATATGAAGAATGTAGAACAATTTGAATGATCATTTGTATGCCCCGATACGTAACGGAGGAGCGTATAACTTCATGGACGATAAATGATACTATATCGTTGCTTTTATTACAAAGTTTGTACATTCTGATACCCGCGATGCATATAAATATAGGACAACACGATCGAGATATTAGTAGGATGATTGTAAAATATTCTGAATGACCATATGTTTGCAGCGATACGTCCGGAGCAGTGAATTATTTCAGAGACAATAAATATGATATCATTGTCATTATATATTCAATAGGTATGTTGATTCTGATTCCAGCGAGGCGTAGAATAATGTACTATCATCAGGGGCATACAAGATCTTGATCGAGTGAATGTAGAATAATTTGAAAGACCATATGTAATAACCGATGCGTAACGGAAGAGTGCATTATTTCAAGGACGATAAATAATTCTAAATTGTTGTTTCATATTAAAGAATTTTTTTGTATATGACAACGATTTAGTATTATCTGTCGTCTACGATGTAATACGCTGCTCTATTAATGATCGGTACTTACATAAGGAAATTCAGAATATTCTACATTCATTCTTTCAATATATTATCTCGATCTGAATGACTTATAATATTCTACACATCGCGGTTATCAAAACGAAAAATTTTTTAAATATAAAGCAACAATTATTTATCTTCCCTGAAATAATACACTACTACGGTACGCTTCAGGGATTACATGTGACCATTCAAAATATTCTACACACACTCCACCAATAGGTTATTTCTCGCTGATGGACTAATATTGTTTTATGCATCGCGGGGATTACCATGAACACAATTCTTTAATATGTAACAATGACCAAATATTAATTATCGTCCTCGAAGTAATACGATCCTCCGTCACGGATCGATCCTAACGTATCATCAATCAAAATATTCTACATTCTCACTATCAATATATTATATCCCTCTGATGGTCTTGTATTTTTCTACGAATTGCGGGGATCACAATGACTACAATTTTTTAATTTATAACGTTGATCCGTTTCTCTTTATCGTCCTTGAAATAATACACTCCACCTGTACGGATCGGGGCTTTCATAATTCAAAATATTCTACATTCATTTTATCTATATATCATCTCGATCTGGTGGTCTTACAACATTCTGCCCAACGCAGTGTCATTGTTCACTATGAACAAATAATTTTATATAAAACAACGATTTAGTGTCATTTATCGTCCCCGAAATGGTATTCTCGTCCAGTACGAATCGGGGCTTGCATACGTTCATTCGAAATATTCTACATTCATTTTATCTATATATTATCTCGATCTGATTGTTTTATATCATGGTACACGAAGCGGGCATCAAGTTGTACAAAGTCATTAATATAAAATAACGATTTGTGGTTAATTATCGTCCCCGAAATTGAAGGATCATCTGGTACGGATATATGCTTACACATGGTAATTCAAAATATTCTACATTCATTTTATCAATATATTATCTGACTACCTTATATTATTCCTTCTACTACAGAGTTCAAAATGGACAAATTTCTTAATATAAATCAACGATTCAGAATTACTTATTGTCCCCGAAATAATACGCTCTTCCGGTACGAATCATGGCTTACATATGACACTTCAAAATTATCTACATACACCCTACCAATAGATTGT
The DNA here is from genome assembly GCA_010645135.1 of Tetragonula clypearis. Classification (NCBI taxonomy): domain Eukaryota; kingdom Metazoa; phylum Arthropoda; class Insecta; order Hymenoptera; family Apidae; genus Tetragonula; species Tetragonula clypearis. Next base: position 19,775 of record WIUT01000666.1, read on the forward strand.
TTCCCTCTGGTTGTCTTGTATTATTCTACGAATCGAGGGTATCGCTATAAATACTATCCTTTAATTAGTAACACGATTCAATATTATTTGTTATCCCCGATACGCTTCTGCAGTACGAATTGGTGTGTACGTATGACGATTCAAAACAATCTAGATTAATTCATCATTATATTACATCGAATTGATTGTCTTATATTATTCTACGCATCGCAGAAATCACAATGAACAAATTTTTTTTTTATAAACAACTATTATGCCTTATCTATTGTCTTCGAAATAATACGCAACCACGTTCCGGTTCTGAGCTTACATAAAACTCTTCAAAATAATCTACTTTAATTCTATCAACATAATATCCCACCCTGATACTCTTGTATTATTCTATCCATCGCGATGGTCACAATGAGCACAATTCTTTTATATGAAACAACGATTTAGTTTTTTTTGTTGACCCCGATATAATACGTTATTCCGGTACGGATCGGAGCTCCCAAATGACCATTCAATCTACATTCATTCTATTTATGTATTATCTCGATATGATAGTCCTATATTATTCCACTCATCGCGGGTAACAGAATGAGTAATTTTTTAGAATAAATCAACGATTTATTATTATTTATCGTCCGCAAAGTTATAGGCTTCCGGTACAAATCGAGAGCTACATATGTTCATTCAAAACATTCTACGTACATTCTATCAATAGGTTGCTTTGATCTGATAGTCTCATATTATTCTACGCATCGCGCGTAGCACAATGAACAATTTTTTATTAATAAAACTGCGACGTAATATTATCTGTCGTCCCCAAAATTACACGATTATCCGAGACGAATCGGAGCTTATATATGGTCATTCAAAGCATTCTACATTCATTCAATCAATTTATTTGACCAACTTGGTTACTCTATATTATTCTACGTATCGCGGGTGTCAAGATGAACAAATTTTTTGATGTAAAAATTATCTAATGTTATTTACAGTCCCCGAAAAAGTAATAGCCACTCCGGTTCTCGTTATATAAGAAAAAATTTAATTAATTTAATTGTGATCCCCGCGATACGTGGAATAATATAAGACCTTTGAAATAATATATTAGATAGAATGTTTGAAGAACATTTTGAATGATCATAACCCCGATCTGTACAGGAGGAGCGTATAAATTCGGAGACGATAAATAATAATAAATCGTTGTTTTATATCAAAAAGTTTCTTCATTTTGATACCCGCAAGAGTATGCGTAGAGTAGTATAAGATCGTCAGAAGGAGATGATCTATTGATAGAGTAAATGTGGAATATTTTGAATAACTACATGTAAGCCCCGATCCGTTCGAGAGGATCATATTGCTTCGTCGTCGATAAATAACACTAAACCGTAATTTTGTGTTTAAAAATTGTGTCCATTGTGATCCCCACATAGCGTAAAATGATATAAGACCATCAGATCGAGATAATGTAGAATTTTCTATAGTATCAGATTTGTGCCTCTATCGGTACCAGAAGATCGTATTGCTTCGGGGACGATAAATAATACTAAATCGTTGTTTCATTATAATTAATTTCTTTCATTTTGACACCCGCGATGCGTAGAACAGTATAAGACCTTCAGATCGTGATAATAAATTGATAAAATTAATGTACAATATTGTGAATAATCATAAACAATCAATCGATTCATACAGGAGGAGAATATTAAGTCGGGGTAGGTTAGTAATACTAAATCATTGTTTATTATTAAACAATTGTGTTCATTTTGACAACCTTAATGAGTGGAATAGTATAAGACAATCCAATCGATATAATATGTTGATTAAATGAATGTAGGATATTTCGATGATTATATATAAGCCCTGATGCGTACCGGCGGTGCGTATCATATCGAGAATGATAAACAATACTAATCGTTATTTTATATTAATTAATTCTATTCATTGTAATCCCCACAATGCGTAGAATGATACAGTACCATCAGGTCCAAATAATACATTGACAGAAGGAATGTAAAATATTTTGAATTATCATATGTAAGCCCCGAATAATACCGGTCCAGCGTATATTTTTGGGCCGATATGTAATATGTATATCTTCGTTATAAATTAAGGAATTGCGTTCATTGTGATCGCCGCGATGCATGGAATAATATAGTACCATCAGATGAAGATAATCTACAGATAGAGTGAATGTAGAAAATTATGAATGATGATATGTAAGCACCGATCCGTACCGGTCCAGCGAATTATTTCGGGGTCCTTATTCATTAGAGGATCGTCGTTATATATTAGAAAATTACGTTCACTGTATTCCCCTCGATGCGCAAAGTAATAAAGTATAAACCAAGGGAGGTAAACTATAGAGAGAGCTTATGTAGGAAATTATGAATTTTCAAATGTAAGCCACGATAATTTTCGGTGAACCATATTATTTCGGGGAGGATAAATGATATTGGATCGTCGTTATATACAAAAAACATTGGATTCTCTGTGAGAAGAAGAGAATCGTAGAGTAGTTTCGTAGAGTAGTATATCAGATAAAAATTATATATTGATAGAATGAGTGTAGAATATTTTGAATTATCAAAGCCCTGATCCGTACATGAGGAGCGTATTATTTTGGAGATGATAACTAATTGCTGGTCCTCATTATATACTAAATAATTTCGTTTATTGTGATCCCTGCGATGCTTAGAAAAATAGTGGGAAATCTGATTTATATGATAGACTGACAGATTTAATATCGAAGTCTTTGTTGCGCCATATGTAGGACTCTAACTGTGCCGGATCACCGTAACGTTTGAGAGTCGACACATAACGTTAAATGATATTTCTGTAGAAGGGGTTTGTATCTATCGTGATCCCTGCGATGCGTAGAATTATATAAGATCGATGTAGAAAACTGTCGAATTTAAGTAGAAATCTTGATGTTTCATATGCAGGACAATATCAGTGCCGGGGAAATTTAACATTCCAGAGTAGATAAAATTAATTTTGTGCTCTATATGTAGAATTGAATGGTGTCATTTTGAACCCGACAGAACTATAATTATATGAATCCGTCAGATCAATACAATATGTTATCGGAATATGAATGCCGAAAATTTTGACTTGTCACATAAAGGCCACTATTAGTACTGAAAGCCCGTAATATTACAGGGTATATGAATAAAGTTTGATCACATTTATGTAGAAAGGAATGGTGTTTATTGTTAACACCACGATGCCAATATTTATACAAGTGCATCAGATCGATATGATGTGTTGGCAGAGTGAATTTTAAAAACATAGATTCGTCAGTTGCAAGCACATATCAGAGCCGAAAGAAAGTTATACTTCACGGTAGATAAATAAATATGGATGACATAAATTAATATAATATCATCAGATCGAAATAGTTGATTCAGAGTATGAATGTAGAAAATTTTGTTACGCCGTATCTAAGCAACGATCAGTACCAGATGATCGTAAGAATTCTTGGTATATAAATAAAATTAGATGACATTTATGTAGAAATTAATTGTGTCCATTGTCAACCCAGCGATGAGTAGAATAATTCATGACCTCAAGATCCATACGATATATTGTCTGACCGTATTTCGAATATTTTGAATTGTCATATGTAAGCACCTACCAATACCGAAAGACCGTCACAATTCAGAGTGAAAATTTTATGACATTTATGCAGAAATTAATGGTGATCTTTGAGATCCCCGCGATACGTAAAAAATATAAGGCCATCAGGTCAAGATAATATATTTTTGAGTGGATGTAGAATATTTTGAATATCCATAAGTAAGCTTCGATCGGGACCGGAGAAGCGTATTATTTCCGGGACAGTAAAAACAATAAACAGTTGTTTTATATTACTAAAATTGTTAATTTTGATATTGAACCGCGAGGCGTTGAATAATATAGGGCCATCAGATATTGTTAAAATATACAGGAATGAACGAAGAATATTTTGAGTGGTCATATTTGAACCCCGATCCGTACCTGAGGGGCGTATAATTTCGCTAAAACGAGGGGAGGATAAATATCGCTAAAACGCTGTTTTATTCTACAGAATTTGATCATTGTGATCCCCGCGATTTATAAAATAATATAAGGCCATCAGAGGGTGATAATCTATTGACAGAGTGAATGTAGAATATTTTGAACGATCATATGTAAGTTTCGGTTTGTTCCAGAGAATCATAGAATTTCGGGCAAGGTAAATAATACTGGATCGTCATTATTTATTAAATGTACTGTTCATTGTGATGCCCGCATGCATAGAATAATATTAGATCATAAAATCGATATTATTTATGACATTATGAATGTGGAAATCATTGAAGCGTTATATTTAAACCTCATTACACATACCAGAACTCCGTAAAGATTCGGGCTAAATGAATCGAATTCGATGTATTTATGTACAAAAGAATAGTGTTTATTGTAAACCTCGCCATGAATAGAATATCATAATACCATAAAAACAATATGATATTTTTAATTATATTTATTTTATAACTTTGATTTGTTTTATGTAAACCTCATTCAACGTACCGAAATCAGAAACGTATAAATTAGATAAATAACTTCAGTTGATATTTATATGCAATGAAATGATGTTCATTGTGAGCACCGCGATGCGTATAATAATATAGGACTATCAGGTAGAGATAACATATCGATACGATGAATGTAGTGGCTTCTGATAAGGAATATTTCCTCGTACCGGAACATCGTAATACTTGAGGGCCGTTAAATAACATTAGTCCCTCGTCATATATTGAAAAATTTATTTCATATTCATCCCCGCGATGCCTAGAAAAATATAAGAAAATCGGATATATCGATTGCTCATATATAGATTCTTAAATAATACGGACATGGTGTATGTTGTATAAGATTTACATACATTCAGAATATCATATCGATCTGATGGTCTTCTAAGAAAACCATTTCTTTGTACATAAATATTACCTAATACCATTTATTGAACCACAAATATATAGGATTTCCGGTAGGTGGAATGAGGTTTATACCTTTGAAATCTTTGGACATTCTTTCTGTCAATATTTGAATTTGATCTATTGGTTTATAATATTCAACGCAACGCTGGGATCACTACGAACACCATTTTGTAGTATGTACATAAGTCTAATATTATTTATCGAACCTATTACGGAGTTCCGGTACGTGCAGTGAGCTTTACACTAGACCATTCAAAATTATCCACATTCATTCTGTCAATATATCATATCGATTTTATAGTCTTATGTTGTTCTACGCATCGCTGAGATCACAATGAACAAAATGAATTTCAATTAAATATCATCTAATGTTATTTATCCCGCCTGAAATGACGGACTTTCAAGAAATAAGATTCACATATATGCATTCAAAATTTTCCACTTTCATTCTGTCAATACATCATAATGATTTTATATTATTCTACGGAGAGCGGGATTCTAAATGAACATTATTTTCTTGTATATAAATATCACATAATATTTTTATCGGTTCCGAAAGTGTACCGAGTTCCGGTACGTTGAATGAGGTTTACATTTGACCATCCAAAACAACCCACATTCTGTCCTTATATGATACCGATGTTATGATCTTATATAATTCTGGGAAAAGCGTTAATCTCAATGAACACAATTTTTTTGTACATAAATAACATCGAATATCATTTATTGATCATGAAGTACTACGGATGTCCGGCAAAAGGAATGAGGTTTCCGTATGCTAATTCAAAATTATCCACATCCATTCTGCCAATATATGAAATCGATTTTATGGTTTTCTATTATTCTACGCATCGCGTGTATCACAATGCACAATATATTTTGTACATAAATATCATCTAACAGTATTTATTTCTCCTGATATATGACGGAGTTCCGGTCGGTATAACGATGTTTACATTTGAATATTCAAAGTATATCACATACACTCTCTCAACATACCGATTTTACAATCCTATATTATCCTACGTATCGCGGGTTTCACAGTGGACACCAATTAGTGGACATAAATATCATCTAATAATTACCAAGCCTGTAATTTTGTCGACTTCTGGAACGTTGAATGAGGTTTACACATGAAACAACAGAATCTTCCTCATTAATTATGTCAATAAACCAAATCGATTTTATGACCTAGTGTTATTCTACGCAAAGCGTGTTTCACAATGAACACCATTTTTTTGGACATAATTGTCCATCTAATATTATTCGTCAATACTGAATCATATCGGAGTTCCATAGCCAATAATGGGATTCATATATTTCCACTCGAAAGTTTTCCACATTCGTTCTGCCAAAACACATCATATCGATTTTATGCCTTAATATTATTCTACGCAACGCTGGATTCACAATTAACAACATTTTTTGTACATAAACATTGTCTAATACATTTGACACACCTAAAATGTTACGGAGTTACAATTACAATTACGGTTAAATGAGGTTTACAAATAAGTGTTCAATACAATCTACATTGAATCTGTCAATATATTTTACCGATTTTATTGCCTTGTATTATTCTGAGCATCAAGCTGTTCACAATGAAAAAGCTTTTTTGTACACAAGTATCATATAATATTATTTATAGATTCTGATTTATTACGGAATTTCGATATGTCGAATAATGTTTACATGTGACCATTCAAAATTTCCCACATTCATTCTCTCACTATATCAAATACTATTTGGTCTTGTACTATAAATCGTATCACGGAGTTCAGAATGAACATAATTTCTTTGTATATAAATATCATCTAATATTATTTATCGAGCCTGGATCAATAATGGGTTCCGGTATGTGGAAAGAGGTTTACATACGCGCCTTCAAAATTTTCCACATTCATTCTGCCAATATATTTTATCGGTCTTACTGTCTTATATCATTCTACGTTTTACGGGATTTGCAGTGAACGCCATTTCGTAATAGATAAATATCATCTAATGGTATTTATAGAGCCTAAAATACTGCGGTGTATCGGTACGTGGAATAAGGTTTACATATGACAGTTCAAAATTTTCCGCACGCGTCAATGTATAATATAGATCTTATGGTCTTACATATTTCTATGCGTCGCGGGGTACACAATGAACTCAATGACTTTGACCATAAGAATAATCTAATGTTATTAATCGAGGCTGAAATATATTTCGGTGTTCAGGTACGTCGAATGAAGTTTACAAATTCGAAATTTTCCACATTCATTCCGTCAATGTACCATATCGATTTTATGGTCTCTGTATTCCGCACATCGCGGGGCTCAAAATAAATACAATTCTTCTTTACATAACTGCCATCCAATATAATTAATCGAGCTGGAAATAAAAGTTCCGGTACGAGGAACGATGCTTACGTATGAATAACCTAAATATTCCACATTCATTATATCAACATGATCATATTAATTTTGTGGTAGTATATATTATATATATAATATATTATATATATATATATATATAATATATTACTCTACGCATCGCGTGAATCGAAATGAACACAATTTCTTTGTACATGAATGTCATCCAATATTATTTATCAACCCCGAAGTACTATATACTACCGTTACGGACCGTGGCTTGCGTATGAGTGTGCGAAACACTCGAACTTCATTCTGTCAATTTGATATATAGATCTGAAGGTATGCTATTCCACTTATCGCGGGGTTCACAATCAAAACAATACCTTGTACATAAATATCACGCAATGTTATATATCGACCCTGAAATATTACGGTCCACCGTCACTGACATGTTCTTACAAATGTCGTATCCAAATCCTCGACATTCATTCGGTCGCTATATCATATCGATCTGATAGTCTTGTATTATCTTACGCATTGCTCGTATCACAATTAACACCATTCATTTTTACATAAATATCAACTAACTTTATTTGACGTCCCTGAAGTATTACGGTCTTCCGGCACTGACAGGTGCTTACATATGACGGATCATAATTTTCGACATTCATTCCATCAATATATCATATAGATCTGATTGTCTTATATTATTCTACTCACCGCGGGATTTACAGTGAACACCGTTTTTTGTACAGATATATCATCTAATATCATTCACCATGCCTGATGTATTACTGAGTTCCGGTATGTGGATTGATGTTTTCATTCGGCCATCAAAATTATCCCTGATTATTCTGACAATATATCATATCGATTTTATTGTATTATATAAAATTATATATAATTATCCATATCACGGGATTTACAAAGTACATCATTTTTTGTAAATAAGTATCGTGTATATTATTTATCTTTCCTGAAATGTTACGTTGTACTGGTACGTGGGATGATGTTTACATATGACTCAAAATTTTCCACATAAATTCTGTAAATATTTCATGTCGTTTTTCTGGTTTTATACAATCTTACGCATCGAGGTTTTCACAATGAACACCACCTTTTTCACATAAATATAATTTGTCTAGCACGTTATATTACGGACTTCCAGTACGTTGAAGGTATACATTTGACTACTCAAATCTTTCCGCATTTATTCTTTCAACATGTCATGCCTTTTTTCATCTTATATTAATCTACGCATCGCAGTTTTCGCATAAATATTATCTAATATTTATAGAGTCTGAATTATTACGGAGTACATGTACGTGAATTGAAGTTTACATACGAAACGACAAAATTCTCCACATTCATTCTGACAACAAATCAAACTGATTTTATGTTCATATATTATTCTATGCTAAGTGGGGTATACAATGAACCGTTTTTTGTACATAAATAACATCTAATATTATTTTTCTAGCCTGAGAAAATATAGTGCGATATCACTAAGTGGAATGAGGTTTACATATGACACTTGAAAATTTTCCACTTTCTTTTTGTCAATATAGCATATCAATGGTCTTATATTTTTCTATGCATCGCGGTTTTCACAATGGACAAAATTTTTTTTGTAGGTAAATATTATCTAATATTATTTATCAAACTTGAATGATAGTGGAGAATCGCCACATTATTTCTGTTAATATATCAGATCTGTTTTGTGGTCTTATATTAATCTACGCAACGCTAGGATCACTATAAGACAGTTCCTTGTACACAAATACTATCTAATAATATTTAGCATGTCTGAAATCGTACGGATTTCCTGTAAAGGGTATGAGGTTTACGTGTACGCCTTCAAATTTTCATAAACTCACCGTAATTGTATATTAATTCGACTTGATCATTTTGTATTTTTCTGCGTATAATGGAAATCACAATAACTAGAATCGTTAATGTACAAAAACAATCTATTAATATCTATCGTCCCCGAAATATTACGATGCACCGGTATGGTTTGGGGCTTTCATATTACAATACAAAATTTTGGACATTAATTTTGCAATTTATTATATCGATATGATCGTTTATTATTATATTTCGTATTGTGGTAAGCACAATGACCACATATAACATATAATGGCAAAATACTTTTATTAACGACCCTGCAGTATTACTGTCCTCTGGTACTGTTCGGGGCTTATACATTAACATGAAAAATATTCGACATTCATTCTGCAATATACAATCGTTATCTGATGGGATTATAATATTCTACGTGGGGATCACATTAAAAACAATTTCTTTACATATAACGTCGATATAACGTTATTTAACAACTTAGAAGTATTCCTATCGTCCCGTAAGATTAGGGGCATTCATATGATTTTTCAGAATTTTTGACATTTAATCAGTGTATCATATCTTTCTGAAGGTATTATATTACTCTACGTATCGCGAGAACCACACTGAACACCATATCTCTGTACAAAAATATCCTTTAACGTTATTTGTCAACACTGAAATATGACTCTACTCCGGTAAGGTTCGAAGCATAAAAATGGCCATTCAAAACTTTCGGCACTCATACCGTCTATAAATGCGTCACATGGTCTTATATAATTCTATGCATTTACGTTCTACGCGAACACCTTTATTTGTATACAAAGGTCATCTAATATTATTTATCCACCCCGAAGTGTTAAGGTCCTCTGGAACGTTATATGGCTTAATTGTGCCCCTTAAAAATCTTCGACATTCATTCTGATAATACAACACATCATTCTCATTGTACTATATTATTCAACGCATCGAGTGTTCACAATGTACATCATTTTATGGTACATATGTAATATCTAATATAATATAACGGTCCTGAAATATTACGGTCCTCCGATAACTTTGGTTGCTTACATATGAAACTTCAAAATATTCAATGACCATTCTTTCAACATGTCATACTGCTCTGAATGTCTATATTACTCTATGCATCGCGGGGACCACAATTTGCGATATTTGTTCTTACCTAAATAACGTTTTGTATTACTTAACGCCCTGAAAAATTACGGCCATCCTGTTCTGTAAGGGGATTGCATATGATAATTCAAAATATCCGACATTCCTTCTGTCAATATATCAATTCGATCTGATGATCTCTTATTATTCTACTCATTGCAGGGGTCACAATGAACACAATTTTTTAATTGGTAAATATGATACAATATTATTTATCGTCTACGAAGTAATACGCCTCTCCGGAACTCATCGGGACTTACAGATGATCATTCAAAATATTCCACATTCATTCTATCAATACATTATCTCTATTTGATGGTCCTACATTATACTACGCACCCGTAGTACCACAATGAATAAACTCTCTAAATACATATGTATTTATCTAATATTATTTATTGACCTTGGAATTCTATCTGATTCCGGTACTTTTTGCTCAGTAGACGTTACTCGGCCGATGGCTAATATCGAAAGTCATTTTTCGGATTGATGGCTATCATCGGAATACTTTTTTCTGCCTGACTGCTATCATCACAGGATATTACTCGGCCTGTTGACATACATTGAAGTAAGTTTCTCGGCATAATTTCTGACATCGAAATACGTATCTTGTCCTGATAGCTAAAATCTAAGGAAGTTACTCGGACTGATATGTAACATCGAATATTGTTTCCCTTCCTGATGGATAAAATCGAATATCGTTACTCAGCCTGATGGCTAACATCGAAGGAAACTTCCCGGAGTGATGTCTAACATCGAAGAAATTTTATCGGCCTGATGCCTATCATCGAAGTACGTTACTCGGTCCAAACACCGACAGAAGGTTCTTGTTCTGATTGCTATCATCGAATTATGTTTCTCGCCCTGATATTTAACTACGATCATGTTTCTCGTCCTGATGGATGACATCGTATGTCGCAGGACGGCCTGATAGCAAAAACTGATGGAAGCTTTTCGGCCTGGTGGCTAACATCGAACGAAGTTTCTCGGCTGAATGTCTAAAATCGTCGGACGTTTCTCGGCCTGATGGTAAGAATCGAATGTCGTTTCTCGGCGTGAAACCTCACATCGAAGTACGTAACGCGGCCTGGTGGCTGACATCGAAGGAAGTTCCTTGAACTGATTGCTAACAACGAAGGCCAACATCGTATTACGTTCGTCGTCCTGATGGTTAACATCGAAGGACGTTTGGCCTGGTGGCTAACATTGAAGTACGTCTCCCGGCCTGGGGGTTAACACTGAAGTACACCTCCCGGTCTGATTGCTAACATTAAACTTCGTTCTTCGAACTGATGGGTAACATCGAAGGACATTTCTCAACCGAAATGCTAACATAGCAATATATTTCTCGGATAGCTAACATCTAATACTTTTCTCGGCCTAATATCCAAGTTCGTTCCTATGCCTGATACCTATCGTCGATGAACTATCCTCAGCACTATGGCTAACGTCGAAAGTCGTTTCTCTGCCTGTTATCAAACATAGAATGTCATTTCTCGGCATGATGACTACCATAGAACTTCGTTGCTCGAACTGATGGCTAACATCGAAGTGCGGATCTCGGCCTGATGACTAACATCGTCGCAACGCGGCCTGATGTTTAACATCAGAGAACGTTTCTAGGCATGATGGCAATCATCGAAGGAAACTTCTGGATCTGACAGCTAACATATATGTTCGTCACTCATCCTTAAGCTGACATCGAAGACCGTTTCTCGTTCTGATGAATCACATCGTAGAAAGTTACTGATCCTGACGTCTTTCATGGAAAGACGTGTCGCAGCTGATGGCGAACGTCAAAAGATTTTTCTCGGTATGATTTCTAACATCGAAGGAAGTTCCTCGACTCGGTGACCAAAGAAGAAGTTAGTTCCTCGGCCTGATTGCTAACATCGAATTCCGTTCATCTGCCTGAAGGCTAACATCGAAATATGTTGCTAGGACTGATGACAAGTATCGAAGATATTATCGCGTCCGGATTGTTAACATCGAAGGACGTATCTGGGACTCCTGGCTAACATCGGATTCCGTTTCTCGTCGTGATGGCTAATATCGAAGTAAATTTATCGGCATGATGGCTAACAGCGAAGTATCTTTCTCGGCCTAATGTCGAATATCGAAGTTTCTCGTACTGAAGTCCGACATCGTATTATATTTCTCGTCCTGAAAGATGACATCTAATGTAGTCACACGGTCTGATGGATAACATCAAAAGTCGTATCACGGCCTGATGGCTAACAGCGAAGAAAACTTCTGGGTATGATGGATATTATTTAAGTTCGTTTCTCGGCCTGATGGATAACATCGAAGAATTACGTTTCGAATTTCGAATTACGTTTCTTGGCCAGGTAGATAAAATTGAAGGAATTTTCTCGTCCTAATTGCTAACGTCGGAGCTCTTTTAATGGCCTGATGTATAATATCGAAAGTCGTTCCTCTGCCAAAATCAATGAATCATTCTTGGCCTTATGTTTAATAACAAATTTCATTTCTCGACCCGATTTCTAACGATGAACGTCGGTTCTCTGCTTGATGGCTAACAACGAGGTAAGATTTTCGTCACGGCTAACATCGAAGTACGTTCCTCGGCAAACGATTAAAATCAGAGGAATTTCCCCGGCCTGATTGCTAACATCGATACGTATCTCGGCCTGATGTCTGTCACCAAATGACGTTTCTCGGCCTGATGGCTAACATTGAAGGCCGTTCTTCGGCCAACTGAATGACATCAAATCACGTTTCTCTTCATGATAACTACCATCGAAGTAAGTATCTCGGCATGATGTATAATATCGAACTATTGTCATGATGGCTAACAACGAAAGAAGATTCTCAGCCTCATGTCTAACATCGAATGTCGTATCTCGTCCTGACCGCTACCATTCAAGGACGTTTCTCGGATTGATGTCCATCATCGAAGGTCGTTCGCGGCCTAAAGACATCGAATGGTGTTTCTCAACCTGATGGCCAGCATCGAAGTACGTTTCTCGGGCTGATGGATATCATCAAAGTACGTTTCTCGTCCAGATGGCCAACTTTGAATTACGTTTCTCGGCCAAATTGCTGAAACAGTAGTACGTTCTCGGTCCGAAGTCTAAAATCGAATGACGGTTCTCGGCCTGTTTTCTAACATTAAATGTCCTTTCTCGGCCTGATGGCTAACATGCATATACGTTTCTCGGCCTAACGGCTAACATCGAATTAATTTTCTCCACCTGATAGCAAATAACGAAGAAAATTTCTCGGTTTGGTTGCTCACTTTGAATACCCTTTCTCGGCCTCACGTCTACCATCGAAGTCTGATTCCCGACCTGATGACTAACATCAAATTAATTTTCTCAACTAATGGCTAATATTGAAGGAAATTACTCGTCATGGTTTCTAATATCGAAGGGCGATCGTCGGCTTAATGTCGGCTTGGAGGAAGTTTATCTGCCTGTTGTCTAAAATTGAAGCAGTTTTCTCTGCCTGGCCGGTATCATCGAACACTGTTCCCCGTCTAAATGTCTAACATCGACAAATGTATCTCGTCCTGAAGCCAATCATCTAAGTAGGTTCCTCTGCCTGGTGGTTAACATTGGCAATTATACTCGGACTGATTGCTAATATCGGCGGTCGTTCCTAGGCCTACTAGCTAGCACAGGGACACGTTTCTCCGCCTGACGTTCTTCTATGTTAACAAACATGCCGCAAAATAAACTTCGATCGTAGCCTTCGATGTTAATCAGAGAAACGTACTTTGATGTTAGCCATAATCATCAGAGCCGATCTTCGATGATAGACATCAGACCAAGATGCTTACCTCCGTTTTAGCCACCAGGCCGTGAAAAGGTCTTCTAGGTTAATCATCATTTGAGAACCGAAGTTTGATGTTAGCCATCAAGCTGTGAAACCAAATTCGACCTTAAAGGCCAACAATGTTAGATATCAGGCTGAGATTCGAAATTCGAAGGTATTAGGCCGAGAAACTTCCTTCGTAACCAGCAAATAGTCCCAGAATCGTCCTTGGATGTTAGTCACTTGGCCGACAAGCGTTCTTCGATGTTATACATCACAATGAGTGACGAAATTTTATGTTAAAAATCAGGCAGAGAATCGAACTTCGATGATAACTAACAGACCATATTACGAACTTCGATATTAGACATCAGGCCGAGAAACTTCCTTCAATGTTAGACAACAGGCCGAGAAAATATATTCATGTTAGTCATCTGGACAAGAAACAACCTAGGATGTTTGACCTCAGGCTGGCGGATGTACTTCAATGTTAGCCATCAATCCCAGAAAGCTACTTCGAAGATAGACATCAGTATGAGAAACGTACTTCAATGCTAGCCGTCCGGCCATGGAACGTGCTACGATGTTAGCCTCCAACCCGAGAAACGTACTCCGATGTTATCCATTAGACATTAGACATTAGGTCGACGTTAGCAATCAGGCCATGAAACGTTCTTCGATGATTGCCATCAGACCGTGAAACGTACCGTTTTTCTTGTTAATTATAAGGTCGAGAAACCAACTTCGATATTATTCATTAGGCCGAGAAACATCGTTCAATGTTATCCATCAGGGCAAGATAAGCATTTCGATGTCATTAATCAGGCAGAGAAGCGTCCTTCGATGTTAGCCATCCGAATGAGAATCGCACTACGTTGTTAGCCAACACTCCGAGAAACAAATTTCGACGTTAGCCATTAGGACGAGAATCATACTTCGATGTTTGCCACCCGCAGAGAACCAAAATTTAATGTTAGCCATAATGCCAAAAGCGTCCTTTGACGCTAGCCATCAGGCAGAGAACCGTACATGATTGATAGTTATCGAGCCGAGAATCTTACTGCAATATTAACCATCAGTCCGAGAAACATCGTTTGGTGTTTGTCAACATGACGAGATACGTATTTCGTTCTTAGCAATCCATCCAAGAAGTGACATTCGATTTTAACCATTAACGTCTTTCAATGTTAGATATTAGGACGGGAAACGTACTTCGCTAGCCATCAAGCCGAGAATCGCCCTTCCATGATCAGGATCTACGATGTTAACCGTCAATCGGAGAAGCTCCCTTCAGTGTCACCCATCAAGTCGAGGAGGAGGATCTTCGTTATTAGCAATCAGGCGAGAAGAGAACTTCGATATTTGCCATTGGGACGAGGAACGAACTACCTTGTTAGCCAGCATGCCGAGAAATTATAAGGTATGCAATATAACAATACTTTCTTACATAGAACGACGAGAAAATTTAATTACTGCAAAAAAAGGAAAAATTTTGTTAAAAAGAATAGTGCAATTGTAAAACATACATATATATTATGATACTTATATAAAATGAATTATTGTAAATATGTAGTCCACTTTGAATTATTCACCTTTCTTTAATATTTTCTTCTAATCTCGATCAGTAAAAAGATATTGCTTTTCATAATTGTAAGAATCATTCTATATGACCATCCTATTTCATGTTTGCAATAGAATTAATCTTTTCACTGGCTACATTATTTGTCAACACATATTCATTGACGCAACATTATCGGTAAAAAAACATAGCGACATCGTCTATGAATCGTAAATTATTATAACAAATTCTCATCTACATTGGAGCTATTGTTTGAAACATTGAAGACAAATCCTCATTTTTTAAATTTACATTAAGAGGAAAAGAACTAATTTTATACAATTTTTCTTTAATAAGTATTTTCAGAGACCAATATTAATAATACCAATCTAGTGACATTGTTCTATCAGTTAGCAGAATTTACAATTTCATTGAAATTTTAAATGATATTAATAATACATAACAACAGCAGGACTCCCGAAACCCTTAAGACATCTGATAATAATGATGAATTAATTTTTGAGTCACGGTGAAAAAAAGTAACCAAATATGGAATATTATGTCTGTGAAATGAATAATAATAATAATAATAATAATAATGATAACAATGATCATAATTATGATAATAACGATAATAATGATGATAATAACGATTATAATGATGATAATGATGATAATAATGATGATAATAATGATGATAATAATGACAATAATGACGATAATGACGATAATGACGATAATGACGATAATGACGATAATGACGATAATGACGATAATGACGATAATGACGATGACGATGACGATGACGATGACGATGACGATGACGATGACGATGATGATGTTATACCTAAAAATCTAATTTAACAGTAACATTGTTGGAAAATTGAAAATAATAGTTGCTAATCATGATTCCCTCTTATTGTGTGTATGAGATTAGATTAAGGTTCTGCATG
The DNA here is from genome assembly GCA_010645135.1 of Tetragonula clypearis. NCBI lineage: Eukaryota > Metazoa > Arthropoda > Insecta > Hymenoptera > Apidae > Tetragonula > Tetragonula clypearis. The sequence goes on from WIUT01000666.1 coordinate 36,387, forward strand.
CATGAATTCTATAGACATGATTTATATATATGTAGGTTTAAGCAAAATTATAGTTGCAGTTAAATTGTAAATATAATTCAACGAAAGTCAAACCTGGAAAATAGTTCTGAAGTGTTCTAAGAGGGAAAGCAGGCGCCTGTAATATTTGCCGAAAAAAGAAACGTGTGAAAAGAGGATGAATGTGGGAGGAAAAGCACGGCGTTGTAAGGTTTCCTTTTTTGAAGGCAGAAAAATGGTTGATTAAGTTGTGAAAAGGAGCCGTTTTGAGTGGCAACTGGATCAATTAGTTGTAGATTAATTTGTTGATTAATTCGTTACCTTGTCCCTTGCCTATTGTTTAATCACCAGTACAATTTCTAAATATATACATTTTTAACACTTGATATTCACGTATATAACAAAATATTTATTTATTATTAAATAATTATGTAAAATTTAAAATAATTATAAAAATTTATATATATAATTGTATATATATATAAATAATATATAATATATATAATGTATATGTATTAACAAAATTCAAGTGTAATATTTCTCAATTATACATATTTCAGTGGAGATCAATTAGGATTTTGTGAACAGACGATAAAAATTTAAGAAGTATCTATTTGAACAAATCTAAAAACATGCAATAGTTTAATTGTAAGAACAACCAGGATCAAGGAACATATTCCACTAAAATCAAGCTAATAATTATATTTTTGCTAATCATTTCAATTTTACATACATTTACTAAGAAATACATCTTACCTCATTCATGTATATTATATTCATTCAATACACATTTTTTTTTATATCATTTGTAACGATATATATTTTCATTTAATAAATTTGTTATAAATATACTACCAACTTTTAAGCAGTCAGATTTATCGATAGAGTTGAAAGAAGCGAAACATCTATTATCTAATTAATATTTTCTCTATAAAAGACTAAATTAGAGATGTTTAAGTTACCCTTCTTTTTCGTACGATAGATACAAATAGAAATGACTACTAGTCGTGTATTTTTAACATAATTAGGTTAATGTCTTTTCTAAGAAAAGTTAAGATAAAGTTACAAATGTATTAAAAATTATAACATTACGAATAAAAAACAATCGAATAATTAACTTCATATGTATTCTATGAGGATGTATCATTGTAAAACTCAATAGTAAGCGACATATTTTTGCTGGATTATTTTGCTTTAGCTGAACTACTTTAGATACCTTGTATATATAAATGCCGAATATAATGTAGAAACATTGAATAACTAGCATAAACTGGACATCCAATGCTTTTTCGTGCCCCAGGTTTTGAGGTTACCATTTTCGTATCACATCCTGTCATATCGATTTAAGCAAGTATTGCACTATAGCAACACTGACGAGGTATATGAATAAACCACGCATCCAATCATTGACTAACTAGCAAAGACTGGACATCAAATGCGGTTTAGTGTCTCAGGATTTGAAATACCGACCTGGAAAAGAATCACTGGTATTTCAGCGTCATCTACGCTTAAACAACGGTGAATTAGAGAATACAAAATGATGCAAGTTGGTTCAAGAAAATGATATCCGTTATAGTGTTGTCACTCGTATATCTTTAACGCAGACGTGGTATAAATAGAAGAAATCAGTTTCTAAAACAATTCCGTTTTATATTATGCATCCATGTATATATCAAGAAAAGATCTATAGCGTTTTAATATTAATATATATTTCATGTATATAATTATTGATACTTTATTGTTTTTAAAAATAATTATTAACTAACTACATTACTTCCTAAATTGTTTTGGTTGGCGACTGCATATTGACTACCGTTCATTTATTTTGATTTAAATGACCACCGATCGAAATAAAATTTGAAGGGCTTGAGATATGAAACTCCAAAGATATAAAATCTTGGCTTCGAGAATTACCAGTAAGAAAGGTAAATCCTTCAAATTTGGGAAAGCTATTATTGAAAATAAGAACAAGCATTTAGCACTTAATATTAGGCCCGACAACCGATTTACAGCAAATCATCGCAACAGTGATCTTTTGAAAGAATAGAGATATAATATTTCCTTATGCTTCTTTTCATGAAACAAAAGATCTTTGCGTCTCTGAACTTCCAAAGCATCACCGCCCTCGGACCCTTCGTAATTGCATCGAGCTTAATTCGAGTGTATAGTAAACAAAAGCACACACATATACAACTCTCAAGAAGCTCAATTACATCCATATCTCTGGTCAATAGCCAATCGGGAAAATTCTTATGTAATTCATATCTAATTTTTACACTTTCTGTCATTCGTTGTCTATTATACGTTAGGTATTCCAAATTAACATCCGAACATTTAAATTTTCGAGTTCAACAAATATCTCAGAGGAGACGAGCGGATTAATTGGAATAATATCCTTATTTTGTACTGAGATTTAACTAATTGGACTATAATTCCGTTCCGGAGGCGAATCGCGTGACATTTAAAAGTGACGGAGATAAAGAAGCGGCCATGACCTCAATATAAAATTCTAGCTTCGACTAATTTTTAAAATATTAGAGAATTTAAAAATTAAATTCTGCGTATAATAATATCATAAACATTGCTAATGTATAGACTAATGTGATAATAAAAATTCGAGAAATTCTGAAATTTCGTCATCTAATCCTAATGATCACAATTTAAGAATGGCGAAAAAGTTGAACAGTAATACAAGGAATAATTATAAAATTGTATATATTCAGATATATTCGCTTCTGTAGAGAATTTATCAAACACATTACTAGTATATCAAACCTTACGTCTGTAGTGGCCGTGTCAATTGCATCTTGGGTACATAGAATCTTTTCGACGTAATGGTATCATTCAAAATAATCGGCGAGACTTTCACGAGAGAATTGTTTTTAGTGAGAGCTGTACAACTCTGATTACACTTAAAATGCCTGGGAAATCGTGATGACGCCACTAAGCAACGGTATACAAAGCAAGCTCTGTCCTTCAGTTTTGACGTGTACATGTTCACCAACGGATTTGACGTGTACATGATCGCCTCCATGAGTGCGAGATTCAGGTGAGCCCAATTAACACATTCTTGTCCCCAGACCTCCAACTCGGGAACTACCCATCGGGATCTTAGAGTTCAACCTGGCTTCCTTATAGGAGACCGGACCTTTATAAGGACCGGTTCTGCACGCTGATACTCAAGATGCTG
>WIUT01000667.1:0-39553 GCA_010645135.1 Tetragonula clypearis
ATATATAATGAAATGAAATGAAATATATAAAAATATATGAAATATTTGAAATGGTAGCAGTCTGCTATTCGGCGGATTCAGAACTCGTTATTCGCGATTCGAGATCCGCTATCCAGGATTCGGATTCGGAACAACATAATACGATAATAGCCATGTAAACCACGAGGGCTATTCGATTACATAGAATATTCGACTGTATGGGATTAGCCTTGCGAAACACACGGGACTAAACATGTGAATTATACTAGGTCATACGAGACCATATTTTGATAGTACTCCTATCACTATTGTCACTGTTATCGTACACTAACGTTGTTATTAGAAATCCAATGAAGTTTGAAATTGTATAAAGATCCTAAGTTGCATAAAGATGCAGTCTAATAATTGACGTTATTAGAATAAATTATTATAAATTAAACACATTATTAGAATAAATTGTTATAAACATTACTAGAATAAATAATGCTTATAATAATGTTATAAATTGTTAATAATGTTACAAATTATTATAACATTGCTAGAATAAATTGTTATGAATTAGAAATTTATAAATTAAACACCTAACGAAATTAAAAAATAAAATCGTACACCCATTTCTCATAAATATCTTAGCGTATTGTATCACAATGCAATTACTGTGATACTAGTTCTCTTTTTATACTAGACTATAAATTAATAACAACTAAATACCAGAATTAATAGAAATTTCTTAATTCTTCATTATTTCGTCAATTAACTGATCGGGGGGGGGGGGGAAGAAAATTGCAAGCAACATGTTGCGTGGCTTGATAGTAACAGTAAATACGCGTCGCGAAAACGCGGGAATGAGTCAATACACACGTACATGGCAAGCCTATGAGAAAACAATAGTTATTGTGACGGCCGTGTATACTTATGTACGTAACGAATCGCAAGAAAAGACACAAGAGGGTAGAATTATGACCGAATGAAAGCATAAACGTCGCTCGTTAACAAAGCCAATGCCAGAATTCGTTGAAACCGGCCGACACTAAAAGGTAACGAGTATTCGCGATAGCTGTAAACATCCGTGGAACGTTACTCCGGAACATTTCATAATAACTGTTACGAGGCACTTCGACTTTTGTGGCGGCTGCGGTGGCGGAAATAAAAAGTCGCGCGATCGAACAGGCGCGATATAACACCGGCGCTGTGTTGCCGCGTTGCGTTTGAATTTCGCGGGATTATCATCGAACGTCAAACGCAATGCTTTGAATTGCTATTCGAATCGATCTTTTCAGTTCACACGTTCTTTTGTCGCGCGTAGCTTCGTTAGGTTGGTTTTACGTAGGTCAATGCAAAAGTTATGTTACAGAATGTTGCATACAATGGATTTGAAATTCGCGCCATAATTCGGATTCACGATCAGCATCAAAAGTCGAGCACGACTTTTTTTTCCCCAATTAAAACCCTCGAAGTTAACTATCAGTCGGCATCATTGAGCTTTGAACAATCTACGGAAATTTAGATCAAATTACAATGCTGTTACTTCGGATTTGAAATTCGCGGGACTGAATTTCACGATTATTATCGAAGGTTACGTTATTTCTTCAATTAAAACACCCTCAGAGTTCATCTTCAGTTAACATCGTCGAGTTGTAAATAATCTGCAAAAAATTGCAAATCGCTTCGGTGTTGAAATTCGCGGGATAATTTCGAGCCACAATCACTACTGAAAGTTCAAGTTCTTATAAAGATTATTTATTCACTTTAAAGTCTCTTCTTGCACGTGGAATTAACTTGTTCTCAGTTAGCTTCATTGGGTTAGTTTTAAATACAGGTAATTAATAAAAGTTAAACTGCATTAGAATGTTACGTTAGACTTGAAATTCGCGGTATAACTTGGATTCACGATTATCACTAAAAGTCGAACACGATGGTCCAAATTATTCTGTAGATTATTTCTTCAATTAAAACCCTCAGAGTTCATCTTCAGTTAACATCGTCGAGTTGTAAATAATCTGGAAGAAATTGCAAATCGCTTCGGGTTTGAAATTCGCTCGGATAAATTTCGAGCCACAGTTACTACTGCGAAAGTTTCTTCGTCGCAGTAGCTTAAATTCTTATAAACTATTAATTTGCTCGTTTAAAATCTTCTCTCGCACACAGAGTTAACACTCAATCAGCTTCATCGAGAGTTACAAGTAATCTATGAAAGCTCACTCGAAGTTAGACACACCCAATTATTTATTACCGATCAATGTTATATATCAGTTAATATAACGTTATATATAATTATAACAATATTATCGTATCGATCGATATATTAAATGAAATTTGAAGATTCTCCCGGCATCAACAAAACGAAAAGCAAACGGCGTGAAGTGAACAGCGTGAGAAACCTTAGTCCTGCTTCGATCATCCGCGAAAAAGAAAGGGAAAAAGGAAAAGGAAAGGAATTCCACGTGACGACACCATCGCGGACTATCCGGGTTCCGGGTGTGCCTTTTACGAAGTAACACGATCCACGGAGGAAGCTGAGCCAGGCTCGAACGAGGTAACACCGGTCCTCTGCGGACCTCTCTCTGTCCGTAGTGGCCCTTTCGCGTAATGGACGGCTCAAATATTTATCATCGGCTGCGTAATTTAAGGTGCGTTTAGCAAACGGAAGACGACGCGAAGGGAAAACAAACAAGTCTCAGGGGCGGTATAAGGATGCGCAGCGAGGTGGAGAATGGGTACGCGAAAGGGCAGGCCGGGCGAGTTAAAGGGTGAGCCACAAGGAGGTGGAGGCAGAGATGGAGGAGGATGAAGAAGACGAGAAAGAGGAGAAGGAGGAAAAGGAGTAAGACAGAGAGAGAAAGGTGGCAGTGGTAGGATAACGTGTACAAGAGGAGAGGGAGGGAAGGCAGAGAGAAAGAAAGAGTAGGAACGAGCAGCGCGAGAGAAGGACGGAGGGGGAAAACGACAGAGGTAGAAAGAGTAGCTCAAAGGGGCCGCCGCGGGCCCCAGAGGGCTCTGTGAGAAGGCACAAACCCCAATAATAGCACCAGAATTTATATACCTGCACGAACTCGGTGGAACGGTCCCGGGGCTGCGGGTCCACGGACCCAGGGACGGCTTGTTGCAATACAACCCGAACACACAGTGGAGCCATTCTTCCACGATTCATTTTCGTTCTGCGTGCGCGTGTTTAACCTCGATTTACTCCCTCTTTCTTGGTAAACTCGAGACCGTTTACCAACAGCCGTTCGATCGATTCGGCCGGTTCACGCGCGGTCACTCAACTACATTCGACACCTAGACGCGGCGCGTGAGCATTCTTGCTCTCTTGAGTATATTGTTTCTCTAAGGTAAGGGTCGTCGATCGAAGAGTATCGAACGAGCGAGCGGAGATTCGGCGTTTAATCTCTCGCCAGCCCGAAACATCCGAGTCGAGCCTAGATCGACCGATCACGACAAGGAACTTCACGTGTATACCACCTTAGCACTGACCGGCCCTGGACCCCATCAGTGGCGGTCTAGCATCCACTATACAGAGGGAAGAAGAGCCTGGTAAGGGATTTAGCGGCGCGAGAAAGAGGAACGAACCTGGATGGACGAAGAAGGATGGTCGAAGCGAAAGAAGGATAACACGAGAGTAGAGAAGCAGCAATTCGTGGCGGGCTGGAGAGCGAACCATCCATCACCGAGGGCTCAAAGCCGTATCTTCTGGTGACCGGTGCCCGCCGCGGCCGGTGCTGGATGCCAAAGCACGGCCAAATATTGTGAAAGGTCCAGAAAAGGCAGGAACGTGAAATAAATTTGCTCTGCCAGCGGGGTAAGGAACCGAGACGAGTCAAGCGTTGCAACGGGAGCAACGAGGAGAGACGACGAGAGACGTAGACGGTTGGAGAAAGACGAAAGGATGATACTCTTCTGGGTAGCTCAAAAGGTTGCGCCTTGTACTTGTGCGTGTCGAGATGGAGAGAGGAAGAAGGCTCTTTAACCACTGTGTCGGCTCTTTGAACCCTGTTCGTCTTTCTCTGTTCCTCGCAGCGAGTTTCTCTCTCTCTCTCTCTCTCTCTCTCTCTGTGTTTCTCTTCCTTTCGCAAGCTCAGCGTACGAGTTTCTCTTCTTTCCCTCTTCGTCGCCTCTTCGTCCTCGCGTACACGTTTCAGGCGGGAAACTGGCCGCGCGGATCCAGGAACAGAGAACAGCGCCATTTACATTTTACACGCGAAAATACGCTTTACGGGCCGGGGCCAATCATCGCGCCCCAGTCCTGACAGTTTATTCGCGTCACGCGCGCACGCTGCCCTCGCGGTCCAGACGAAGAAGAACTGGTACCGTGCGAATCGCCACGGGGAACGCATCTGTTCGCGTGTTTCGACGATAGATTCGCGGCTCGATCCAACTGCGGTTCTTAATTCGTTCAGAAATTCGAGGGACGCCGCGGTGAGAAGGCATCGCCACTTTTATGTAATTTGAATAAATTAAAAAGGGCCAAGCTCGAAGCTCGAATCAGAATCAAATTACTTTTTCAAACGTGCCATAGCCAACTAATATATATATGTGTGTGTGTGTGTGTGTGTGTAGTAATTAGACTGTCGATGTTCGTGCAATTTTTTACATTTTAAAATTATGAGTTTGCACACTTTCTACAGCGTTGCATTCCTCACAGATGGAATAAACCTAGTAGCAATAAACTTCGGCACTTGAGTACAATTTGAATAATGGAGCTGACTGAACTGTTCTTTTGAAACAGGTTTCCTTCGAATTTACAAGTTCCTATGGATATTGTGATGGTAAGAAGGCGATTGTCTGGAATGTGAAGAGCGAACGAAAAAGGGAATGAGTATGGGTGGAATCGTGTTAATGACAGGGAAATCCGAGAAAATGTACGCTGATAGAATCAGGTGGAAAATTGGAGACTGACTGTGAAAAATTATCTAGTATTATAGCCAGAGCTATAGTCGAGTAATACTTAATAGTAGGTTAAAATGATGAATGACAACATTAAATTAGTTTTTTGTCTACTCTTGGTTCGTATTAGATGGACACGATAATTGGAGTATGATTATAGAACATAAATTTGGCGCACACTGCATCTCTATCACGAGAATTTATAAATTTTAGTTTCAAGTTGTAGATGAGCTAAGTTTCGAAACTTCGTATCGTAAGAATTTAGAAATCGTATCCCGAACTCTTACGTACCAACTTCTCTGAGAATATTTAAGTTATTGTGAAAAATTTAATCAACTTTGACTTTCACAGAGAAATACCTACCAGCGAGTAATGAAACAAAGAATTTGAAAGCCGGAAATAATTCGAATATTAAGAGAGCAACTAGATATTCCTTTATCTAGATCAATAGAAATAGATCTTACTTTCCATTTTCAAGTTTCACTATTTAATTCCGAAGAGGACTAAATCTTTGTTCGATGTCTAACAAGAATTATGTTAATATATAAGAATTTTTTCATTTCTCTTTCCACATAGTAATTTTATTCTTTCCCTATATATGCGATGATATATTTTCCTGCAAAATAAAAAAGTTATTTCCAATAATTACAAATTATGTTCTTATTAACCAATATTTTGTACTTTTGTAAACTACATATTCCCAATAATCTACAAGTACCTAGATTACGTTTAAAATCGGAGTAAAATTAAAAAACGATACACGACGTAGAATCCAGAATTTAGAAACAATCTGGTACAATCTAGAAAGAATCTAGAAACTATCTACAAGTAGACTACTTTAAAAATTGGAGTAAAATTAAAAAAAAGAAAGGCCTAAAATCTAGAAATAATCAAGAACAATCTAATTAATAAATTCTACCCAAAATAAATTATACCTATTTGCAATGATTTAGTAGCAGATAACTTCCATTCGGTATTCCAAGTAAAACACAATGAAGCACAATCCAGACACAAGACAGAAGTCAGTTCCGAAGTCGTATCGTATCGAATCATCCAAGTAGAATTTCCACAGCTGCGAAATCTTTCGCAGATGTATAAGTACACCCGTTTTTCGCTAGTTTATCTCGGGGGATATCGCGACAGATCAAGGGACAGAGCGAGGCGCGATCCTTCATCCACGGGATCACGTTTTACGATCCCTGTGTCCCTCTTTCGGTCTATTGATGCTTGTTAACGTAGCAGCACCTTGGCCGTGCTCTCGGGCCCGTAATCTCCGCGAACGCCACGGATCCTCTCTCGTCGCCGGATTAATAATCCGAGGAGAAGCGTCGAGGGGAGCGAAAAACGGCAGGAGACGGCGCACAGCTCGGCTCGAAACTGTAAGGAGAGACAGAGGAGAGGCAAAAAGACAAACAGAGATAAAAAGAAAAAGAAAAAGAGAAAAGAAGCCGAGAGGAAGAGAAAGAGGGAGCCGTGCTCCCTCATGGGAAGGTAAAAAGACAGAGAAAGAGAGAGAGAGAGATCAGGTTAGAGAAAAAGAAATGGGACGGCTAGCGAGAAAGATAAAAGAGGAAAGAAAGGTGGAAGGGTACAGAGATCGTAGCTCGTAAGTTAGCACGTGGTCGAGCCGAGCCGTGCGAAGGAAACCGAGAAGCAGGAAAGGAGAGGTGGAACGAGTCGAGTGGGCTTACCACCTCATCTCCTTTCTTTGCTCACTGACGTAGATAAAATTCTACATGGCCCTTGTGAACGTGACACGGGGAACCGTTTTCTCGCGGCGAATAGCAATAATGGAGACGCATGGCCCCTTTCCAAACTCGTCGCTCCTTTACATCGTTCACCGCCGCCTGGGTTTTCGGGCTTGAAAAATATTCCACGGAAGAAGCGAAGCGTGAAGCAACCACAAAAGGCGCTACCGAATAGGGGCGGGGGGGGGGGGCCCTTTTTTCTTTTCCTCCTATTAAATAGAAAAACAGATTCGACGAATCCCTTTCAAAAAGTCATCCTCCATTGACAACGATACAATGGAAAAGCGTCGAATAACTCGACGATCGTGTACAAATTAGCCGGCTCGTTTGGATTCCCAATGGGCTGGCCGTCCCGTTTCGTGGGCTGGTAACGAGCAGGCCCCCACCTAATTAGAATTCCATTTCGCGGTCCTGTTGGCGGCAATATCGCGCGATCTACACGATCCTTCGTTACTTACGCCACTGTCAGCACCTCCACCCTCCCGTTCGGTGTTCGTCTTCGGGGCCACCTCATCTTCGCGGCCCGGACCCGAGCCAAGAGACAGCGTGGATCGTGTGTAGCAGCGTCGCAGTTCGAGACGGGGAGGGGTATGGGGGACGAAGCCGCGATCCGCCGGGAGAGAAAGAACGACGACGACAACGACAACGACAACGACAACGGCGACTGCGACGGCGACGACGACGAGCACGTAGCCCCGTGTGTCGGAGCAGCAGCGAGGAGCAGCGGCAGCGGCAGAAGTCGGCATGAGAAGGAGAGCGAAGTTGAGCAAGAAGTTCTCGCAGTGGAACAAGCAGGAATTCCACGGTTGGAAAGAGAGGAGAGAGACGCGAGCAGCGAGAAAACGAGAAAAACGCGGGTGAATCCGCAGAAAAGGAGAAAAAAAGAGTGCGCGGGAGAAACAAAAGAAAAAAAGAAAGGTGGGTGGGGAGGGACGACCCGAGGAGTAAGAAAAAAAAAACGGAATGCGAGAGAAAGGGAGAAGAAGGAGAGTGAAACGGGGAGAGAAAGAGGGAGAGAGAAGCGAGAAAAAGGACGCGGCGAGAGCGTGACAAAGAGGGGAAAGTCAGTAAGGAAGAATAGGAAGAGCGAAGAAGCAAGCGTAAGACCACACAGGACGCGGCACGCGCGCGCTCTACCGGGTGGGCCAGCACACGTCGGCTTCGGGTGTCCTCGTGCTAAATCGGTCGAGCTCGTGCGTCCTCGGCTGGGCCCGGTGGTCGAGTCCAGCCGAGGCCACACAGATCGCGCACGCGCGAACGCTTCCTGGGTGGCATTCGCCTGCCGGCCGGCAGGCCGAGCGTAAGGTACTTCTTCTCTCCGTTCCACCGTGGGCCGTACAACCTGTTAGTGTCGTGCCATCCACGCATTATGCCCCTCGTTCTCTCCCCGTCTTTCACGGCTACTCCGTCGCTACCTGTCTCGCTTTCTCTACCTCCTTTACGCTGCTCGGTCTTTCTCTTGCCAGCCAACGAGGAAGCCTCCAGGCTCCTCCTGCCTCGGGTACCTCCGGCATCACGAGCTTCTAATAAGATTCCAATTTGTCAATTAGGGGGAGGACGGGATCCGGGCGCATCTTCTCTTCTTCTCCTTCACCGTCCCTGTCGTCTCTTTCTCTCCGCGTTAGCACCTGCCTCGCATTAACGACGTGCAACTGCGACACTTGAGCGGCTGCCGTACGCGACGTAATCTCTGCTCGATCTTCTTGCGCGATTTAAACCAGCACCGTTCCGCGATTCAAGACACATACGTATCCTCCAGACACGCTGACGTTTCTCTTTTTTTCCCTCTCTTCTTTCTTTTTTTTGCTCCTCCTCAGCCTCTGAGGATGTTTCAGATTGTACAAGGTTATTCGCAAGAAGTTTCGTTTCTTTCTTTTTGTTTTTTCTCTTCCTTTTTTTTTTTTTTTTTTTTTTTTTTTTTTGTTAACAGTAAAGAGACAAACGTTCCTCACCAATTTGACGAGCCGTGTAGCGCATCACTCGGCGCGTCAGTTTCATCAGCGCGATTACATCGCGTGTACGAAGTTCTTACGCACACGCCAACGTAATGAGCTTCGCCGCTACGAGCTGCATTCTCGTGACGCGAGCCACCCGCTGGGCCTTCTCGCTCGAGACCGTGCTGGAAACCGAGAACGATTTCGGAGAAAATAATCGTCAGATTTCTCAGTAACATTCCCCTCGTAATTCGACGATCTTCGTGCCTCGGTGCCTGTTCACGCTGTTGAAATTTAGTATCGTGCTTCTAGACTGCAGCTTCGAAATTGCACTTTTGGATAATTGAAACTTGTCCAGAAATTACAAGTTACCGGCGTTGGTATTTGCTGCGGATAACGATCACAAGTTTCGCGTCATCCTTAATGCCATTAATTGAGAAATCCTTCAATATCTGAAACTCTTCAACCATTGATCTGGCTGCTGAGAGTCACGTTACTCCCATAAAATATTAAATCACAGGTTAAACGATTGAAACGAAGAATCTAAAATTACCAATGTCTCTATCTTCGCTGTTAAATACCGCAGTCTGCTTCGCGATTGTCGATCTTTTCTCTCTCGCTTGCCCGACAATTTCGAACGTCTGAAACTTCCGATTGTTCCGATAGATTTTCGCCTGCGTTCGTCGACGGCAGGTTACACGCGCGTAGATAACGATGACGGGTCCTATTTCGAGATTTGAAGGGACTCGCGTCCGAGAGTGATGCCACGTAGCAGAGGCATTTGTCCTGGCAGGAGCGTAACCAAGGGGGCAAGGCACCCCGATGTATACCCAGCTGCCACGTATGTTCGGTGACGCTTGGCTGCCCCTTCCCGGCTCGCACAAGGCGGACTATAAAATTTCATTTCTGCCGGGCGAATGTCTTCGAATTAGCAATAAAGCAGTGATTCTCTTCCCCTCGCGACGGACAACGAGGCCGTGCCGCGGCGTTGGCTTCTTCTCGTTTTTTGTTTACTCACCAGCGAACTGGTTTTGCGGTATACACGCTCGCTTCCCACCCCCTCGCCTCGGCCTCGCTGCTTGGTCCACCTCTTCAGCGTCCTCATCCTCGTCCCCTGGGCCGTCTGAAAACAGGGAGGAGGGTACGGCTATTTCGGGGTACGTAAATACGCGAGAGAGTACGTGTGCGAGAGGTGCTCTCGTCGATGAGAGAATCCAACAGCACTTCGTCATCGGCGAATATCATTCGCAAATGTCCACGCGTGAGGACGCCGCGGGTGGATTTTTGCCGATAGAGGAGCTCGTGTCCAATCCTACGCGGGCAACATCTAACGATCTTCAAGAACGTGGAGAAACATATGGTCGGAAGCCCAATTGGCGGCCAAGCTCGTCGCAATCTGGATTCTTCTTCCCAGAGGGAACACAAGCGGCACAAATTGTTTTCAAAGTGCACGCGTACACGTGTGCATGCAACCGTGAGGTATTGTGTCGCGGGATCTCCGAGCTCGCCGACAGTCTCGGCCGTTGGAACACAGTTTTCTCGTAGTAGAATCGGCAGAGAACTCCCGATAGCAGATAGAAATCGGCAGGAATGTTAGTTGAAAATATACACTAAATATATACTAAATGGGATAGATAAGAATTTGATGCACGTGACTCGCATCCTACTCGCTGGAATACGCTTTTCTCGCAGAATCGAGAGAACTTTCTGGTAACTGGAAATAGGACGGGAAATTAGTTATACAGGATGGCACAGGGCGTGTCAAAAATTATAAACTGCTGAAGAAGGAAGAAATTAAATAATATCAGAGGTATCCACGAGCAATGTCGTTTTTTTAATGCTGTACAAAATTTTATTTGAATCCTGAGTTAATGCATACGTCTTAATCTATGACGTACGTTTAACGATAAACACGCTAAATGTCAATATGTTTTATGTATATAGGTTACGTTGCAGTAAGTTAAATTATCGTCACTAGATGGCAATGTTTAATCAAATTCGAAGAAAACGACATTACGTTATGGGCATCCCTGATATATCTATGAAATTGAAAAAGTCACGTCCTTCTTTCGTCCTTCTAACTAACCTCAGTTTAATCCCAAGCTTAAAATTCCTCCTCGACTTGACAAATCGCGCGATACCAGTATTAGTTGCGAGTACTTTGGTGCAATGCATGCAGCCAAGTTGCGACTTTACGATAGTTTCACGTCTTCTTATGCACATTATATACATTATATACTATATGATCTAGGTCCGTGCGCGCAGAGACAAAGGAATGCTTCCTCCCTCCGTCCTCTGGCGTCCTTCCACCTACCGATCCACCTCGGTACCCCGTCCGAAGGGGGTACAAGGAGCTACGAAGGACGGCGCGAGGCAAGGCAAGGGAGACACGGTAGAAGAAGAAGAAGAAGAAGAAGGAGGATACAGGGAGGAGAAGAGGCACGCGGGAAGAAAGAAGAATAAGAGGAGCGAACCGGAGGAGGAATAGGCCATTCCACTTATACGCTGCTCGGATTCAATTAACTCTCCACCTTCTTCCCTCCTTCTTCTTCTCATCGCGCGGCCCGGCGTTCCTACGCGCCCTGCCTTATACAGGGTGTTCATCTGCACGCGCACGTATCACCGTGACCCTTGTCAAAAATGTTCATTGCACGACACTGGACGACACGCACGTTTTGCCTCGTCGCCAAGTGTGCCCGGTGACATTCTTGACGAAACTCCGGTGTCTTCGGCTCGACGAATGTTGGACGGCGCGAATGTTCGAGGAACGGACGCGGGAATTTTCTGGAAATTGGTTTAGCATGGAATGTTAGTATGTCAGATGTCTCTCGGGCAGGGCATTTACGGGATTTCTTTGGAGATCGCCGGTAGCTACTGATTACTGTCACATCGTCGGTGACATTTTCGAAATAAATCTAGCTTCATCGATCAAAAGCACGAGGTGTTTTACTTTCTTTCGTCCGATATCCGACATTTCTTCTTAGAAGCACAAATTTAGTTCGAGCACTGTTCCCATATGTAGACGTCTAGTAAATTAATTCGTGTTTTTAATAATAATAATAACAATAATAATAATATTAACAATAACCAATAATGTCTCCTTACGAAGATTTAACGGAGCACTCGACGAGAGCAGGGATCAAGACTCGGGATACGGTAATGCGACGTCAGCGGTCAGAGAAATGGATATTCCTGTCAGTGAATTGGTGTTGAATTTCTGAGCGCCATTTAACTGGACGTTATCCTTTGGCGTAATCAAACGCGTGCATGTCGTTGCCGATACCGATGAGCTCGCTGACCGATTATCGTGCTGTTAAGCAGGCCGTTCAGACGCCTAGTTTGACTTACGATCGCAATAATAATAATGAGCTGCTTTATTGCTACTATATAACATGCAACAGTGATGACGACAAGCTGTTGTCAATGCTGCTGTCACTGCACGGGCGAACAGCCATGCATGAGATAAGGAGACTGTTATACGAAATGTCTTGACTACCCATTACGATGCAGGTAACACATTAAGCGTAGTAATTAAACCGTTAACAACCAAACATCCTCCTTGCCAGCTTCTTGCTGCATGATCGAGTTTTATGGGTATGTTGCATGAATTTTATTTTAATCGTTTCAACGTTGTGTGTTTAAATATAGCTCGTCCCTCGTAGTTGAGGAAACTCATGACGCAAACAGATCGTAATACCTACGCGTGTAATGTGTTCATAAGTGAAGTTAGCTTGAATGATATGAAATTATTTTCCTGGGTTTTTTTTTCCATGATTTTTCGATCACGATCTTCCTTTTTTTGTGGAAATGGTGTCGGATGATACGGCAGAGAAGATATCAACTGAAAATTAAGGAATTAATGGATTACAAAAGTACGTATGAAATACGAGAAAGGGTTTACAAATAAAAATTAAATTTATCGTCGATTCATTTCGGCGAACGAGATTCTGTGGGAAAGTTACATCGGAGGACAGTCGAGCTTCGATCATTCTCGCGATGATCCAAAACCTCGTGGGCTTAACATCATCTTCTCGTGTGTTCGTTTGGCTTGAAATCACTTGTCCCGCGCTTCGTGAAGATTCACCCTAAGGGCCGATTCACAGAGCCCCTGTAACATCTTATTAAAGCTTCCTCGCTCGAAAACTTATACGACGTATGGAATTGAAACGATCTTCTGAATCGAACTGACTCATTTAAATAACACCTCGTCTTAGGAAGGGAAACCGTTCGTACAAAAGAAATTCACAACTTGTTTCAAATAAATTATCCTACGAAGCACGTCTACACGTGTTTTAACACGTTTGACATAATCTCGGTCCATCGATCGTGTTCGTTCGTGCATGTAACGCGATCGAGATCCAGGCGTTCTTTATCGTAATCACCTTTTCTTGATTCTGCAGCGGAATCACGTTACGCCGACCAATCCGGTGCATCGACACCGTTTTATCGTAGAGGAATAACGCAGTAGTCGATCCTGGCTTAATAAACAGAAGAAATGGACGCACGCGAGGACACAGTTATCGCTCGTTGCCGCCAGTATATCAAATGCACCCATAGATGTTCGCGCGGCTCGAAACACTGCTGAATAATGCTGTATCCAATTTCCTTTACAGGGCGTTTCAGTTAATGGAACGATAAATCCCCCGGAGCGGATGCTTGAAATTCTATTGCCATCGACTTCCTTGTCAGTCTTCGACCAGACACCCCTTTCGAAACCCGTACACACACACACACACACACACACACGCTCATATACAAGAGTACATAGATTTGTATATATTTGTACACAGATTTCAGTTCTGAATTTCAGTGCATTTACGTTCGTCGTTAAGCGGATGAGAAGATTTCGCACGTACGTTACCAGGACGAAGCCCAGGTGTCTCTATGAAATCATAAATTCGACGATTGTCGGCGGCAAGGAGTCTCAGTGTGTCGGTCTTGTCGCGCTTGTCGGGAGATGAGAACGGTGCCTTAAGGCTCGCAACCTCTCCTCGAGACGAGATCTCTCTCCTCTCTCTCTCTTTGGTTTCCCACGAGAACCACCGCCGCCGCCGCCTTCTGGAATGTCGCTCTCCCCTTCTCCTTCTGTTCTGCTCCTCCACCGTCTCCTCCTCCTCCGCCACCTCCACCGATACGACCGCCACCACCACCTCCTCCCTCTTACGTTGCTCCACAACGTTCCTCCTCGAGCCAGCATGCCCTCTCTCTCCTTCTGTCCTGTCGCTTGCAACCCCGGCCTCTTACCATTCTATCTCATTTCCTTCTCTCTTCTTCCTTCTCCTTCTCCTCCGCTTCGTTTTTCCATCCTTTCTCCCTTTTCAGACGCTCTCGCTCGCACTCTCCCTTGATCTCCTCTCGAGATTTAACGGGGTGCATCGTGGTACACGCTATATCTGCCGATGCGACTCGTGATTAGGAGTGCATATGGGAAAAGAAGAACCTGCGAAGTTAAGGGGGCCGTGTTTAAAATATTGGCGCGTTGATCGTGGTCTAAACATTGTAGTCCTGCCTCTCCCGCTGTTCCTTTTTCTCCACCGACGATCCCTCCGCAGCAAGATCCCTGGGAATTGCTAAAACAAACTGTCGCTGCGATTCTCTGCTTTTAGATCGTTAGTCGATTTCCTTTGCTCGTCTATTAGCACGAGGGAATTGTTTTTTCACGTAAAGTTCAAATTCTTCCTTGGATTAAGGGGATAGCTGCCTATATTCTATTTCACTTGACAAAAGATACTCCGACGATGTTGAGATATTTCGAATCAGAAAGAGTGAGAATTTGTTTCGAAATGTTCTCCATTTTGTATCCATTTTTTTTTTCTTTTTTTTTCTTCTTATAACATTGCTGGGCGAAGATCGCGAGAAATTTATTCGTAAAAACGATGAGATTCGTCAAATTGTCAATTTTAGAACTTGAAGTAATAATGATGATCGGTAAAAGGGAAAGAAAAACGTTGCAATTAAATACGGATAGTACGGAATATACGATTCTATTCAATGCCATGGTCGGATGTTAGATTTCATTTATTTCCCTCCGTTCCTATCCGCCTCGCCGCAAATTTATTGATCCATAAACAAGAAAATGCGCGCGAATCGCGAGAGAGTTAAACGTTGAGTGAGAGATATGCACAATGATTTACGGCCATGAATTCTTCATAGTTCGCCGATTATATAACTCTACGTGATAAAGACCTTCTGGTCCAGTTGTGACATTATTTTGTTACTATCACTGTGTCTGTGGCGTTTGTTGTACGCTGCAACATTAGTATTCACTGCAGCAGATTCTAGCCACGTGGATCTGCTGATCGAGAATTTCCATTCTTAAAACCATTCTCTTTCATCTCGGTACACAATGTCATTTTGTACCGTAAACTGAATATAGATGGTAAATACCTACAATTGATTACATCAATTAATTAGTTGTTATGATCTAATGACGATGACAGGCTATAAATGATCAAGACAGGTTACGTTGAAAGTGTTAGAAGTGCTGTGTTAAATTCGTATTTAATTAGTTTCCTGCAAATTAACACTGTGTATAACAATATAGTAAACTCTCGGTATATTTTACGCTCTGTTGGCTTACCATCGCGGCTCGATGTTTTGCCTGATGGTAACCTCCTCGTTTTGCCTCGTGATTTCGCCGTTTAGCCCCATTGAAATCGAATCGACGTCGACGAGAACAATCGACCATCCACGGTGGATTATTCTTGAAAAGCAGCAACAACCGGATCTAATTGCTGTTTGCGCCTAACTGCTCGAAAAATGTTATCCCAGCCGGCGTCTGCAATATCCCCATTGTGTTTTAGTATTCTTTCTCGGGCTGACGCGGAATGTCTCTTATTACACGTTTCGTTAATAATAATGGTGGTTTACACTTTGCTACCCATGTTCGTACCGCGCACCCGTAATAAGATGGTCGTCCGGTTGGTGATTGCACGAAGGTGTGAGTCGATTACACGCACAACGGGTGACACGTTCGAAACGTGTGCCGTTTCAAAATTCCCGCGGTTTTCTTTTTTTTTTTTTTTTTTTTTTTTGCTGACTATGAAGAACAAAATAAGTATTTCACTCCGTGAAAGTATCTCTGGAAATTATAATCTGGAATCAGATATGTAATATTAAATACATACAATTTATTTTCTCCGGTTCGTTTGAGATTTTCTTTTCTCGTGATTTTCAATGTTAGGAGTTTAGGTTGCTTTGAACCGTGAATTTCGAAACTTTGAAAATCGAAGATATTTTTACGAAACTTTCGTTGAATAATTTTAATTTACTTATCTAATCGAAATATCTGTTTTTTTTCTTTTCTTTAGAATTTTTATTTCTATCTTCTTTTTTTTTTTTTAATAATTGCGTATATTATGTAGTGAGTAAACGCCATTATTTAACAGGTTAGTAAAATGATAATTTATAACTCCATAATTGACAAGTTTGTACATTTTACGAAGAGCAACATTTTAAAGAAACATTTTAAACGATACCGATGGAAAAGACGATGTACCGTTTACCTTAAAAGTGTGTCACCCAATGTGTGGTGTATTGTTCGAGTTAGTCCAGACGTAACACGAGATCGACCATATGAGAAGGCCATTTATGATGCCCGTTATACACCATGTCCACTAACACCGATCAGAAAGTACTAACACGGCTTATCAAATTTAAGACTAACTAGAGCGAGAAAACAGGTAGACCAACGCTTAGTTTTTCTTTCGTTTCTCATCTTTAACTCCGTAGTGGACGCGGAATTTCAGTTCAATTGATAACCAATGAACGTCATGTCATATGACAGATCAATTACTTCAGTGATAAAAACGTTTCTATTATTATTTTTAAATTAATGGCATTAATTATTGATACGTTTTACATATCAATGATTATTTCCAATTTTTGTCAGTATTTTTAAATATATTACTTTGCCTTTCCATTTTGATACATTTATTCTATGTACGTGGTCATTTAAAATCAATTATATCAACAGTAAAAAGCACATTGGCAAGTAAAAATAAATGAGAATCACTGAAACTGTTTTACCATATAGGAGTGGTATTGAAGGCATTTGCAAATGATAGTTGGTAACGTAGAACACGTATTACCACCATGTGGTAAGAAACATCTTTTAAATATTGATGGTTGAAACAGAAACGCCTATTACAAACTAAATTTGATAAGTCACAATTAACGTGCGCACACTTCCTTAATCTTATCTTCCATAATAAATCCGAAAATGAGTGTATATATTTCAATTTTATATTTGAACATGATATACCTACATATAATTACAAAGGATTCACTTTGTTATCGACTTCGTTATTGACTTCATCGAATCCTAATTCAACGGCTTAGAAAGACGGTATATGCACGATGTTTCGAATTTACAAAACTTAAATACGATCGTCCCTTTTTTTATAAAGATGTACAGCAAAATGGTACGCTTTTATTATTATTATTATTATTATTATTATTGTTATTATTAACAGTTAAGTTATAAAAATCGCGCGAATATTCTAACGTGGAGGGAAAGATCCGTGCGGAGAATTCTATCGTTCTACGTCTTCTTGTTTGTTTTCTTCGTATTTTTCGTGGTTTTCGCGGCCTTCACAGGCGAGCTCTTCTTTTTCGATTTTCCAGCCATGTTCGTGTATTTGTCGATCAGAGAATCGAAGAACTTGGCAGACTGACTCGCTCTGGCCTCGTTGCGGCGCTGAATTGCCAACGCCAAATTGTTTGCAGCTGCGTTTTCTTCGTTTTCGATTTTCTGCATTTTTTCTAGACGCTCAGCTTCCTCTGCTTCTTTCGCCCACTGAAAATTAAAATGAGCGTCACTCGTTACTTCTTACTACTTACAATGATTTTTTTTTCTAATTAATTTACATAATTTCGTTAAAACGTATATTAACAGATTTGATACTCGTTAATTTATATTTCTTCTTTCTAAGTGTGTTTGTCATAATTACCGATAAAGGAAAACTTAAACTGACGCGCCAAATTCAGAGAAATAAAAAAATGTTACTTACAAAAAGTGATTAGTCCGTGAGTCACGCTGTTACGTAGATATTTCGTTAATTTTGCATGTACTTTCTCACATTTATTCTAATTTCTACTTTACGAAACTGAAAGTGAAATATCGAAACTTTCTTCTTTTTGAAATTTCACTATATAGTATTGTATTAAGATTAGATGTATGCATCACAATGTGTATCATGATTATGCAGGCAAAACTTGAATGTATAAATATTTATAAGAAAAAAACTAATAACAAATACATCTAGTTTATAACTAATTAATATAAAGTTTATAACTAATTAATATAAATATTTAAGAAAAAAAACTAATAACAAGTACAGTACAATAACTAGTTTATAACTAATTAATATGAAGTATGCATTTCTTTTTTTTCTTTTTTTTGACAGGTTTAGTTGATACAATAGATTAAATAATACGGATATAAATAATTTTTAATTAATCTTAATCTATTTTTAACAAATTTACATACTTGCAAATGATTGTATTGCCAATTGTAAACGACTAACAATTCCAAAAGTTAACTCATCAATCGATTAAACCAATCAAACGGCTCTCTATCACGCATAATAGCTGAACTGCGAATTTTTATGCAAAATCATATTTCTGAAAATACAATAAAAAAAGAATAAGAATAAGAAATTGTCTTACTTGCTTTACAAAGAGTATCGCAGTTCGTATATTTTATATATATTTTCACGTAATAAGTAATTCTATCAGAAATCCGCAGTTTATCAGTGACCATCTGAAATTTTCAATTCTAATTCCTGACTTCGATAGAATGATAAATAATTCCATGAAAAATCCGCAGTTTAATAATAACCGTCTCAATTTTCAATTCTAATTCCTGACTCTGGCTACCTCGACTATTCGCCAATCTAATTCTTCACTCTGACTACTCGAGCCGTCATTCCGAGTGATTCCGTCAAAATATCGCGAGATTTTTTTTATCGTCGAGCGGCATCGAAATGCACGCAAAAGATGTCGGTCGCGCCCCGTTGGAAAGTTTTTCGCGTAAAAAATAGAAACGAACGGTGTTTCGTCAGTGGCCGAATTAAGATACCGGGGTCTTTATTATCTTCCACTTTTGATGACCGCCCTCGTTAAAATTAAACTAAACGCTAGCTGACGTGCAGAAACCAAGTCGAAAGGCAACCGATTCTGATAATCTCGAGGATAGGCGTATGGCTAGGCAACGAAAATAGGGTTACGCGTGTCGTCAAGTGCTCTTAATTAACTTACTTAATAAGCACCGTGGACCTGCACAATCTCTGATTTATCAGATCAGCTTGGCCTGATCTGTTACTGCTCGTCAATCGTGCATTTTCAATTGGCCTATTAAATCTTATCATTTTGAAATTAATTCGCAAAAGCACGGGGGATTTTGCAATATCGAATTGCAGAAAACGAACACGATATGTGAAAAAAAAAAAAAATGAACATCCAAAGTACAGTGCTTTCTATAACATTTAGCACGTGAAATAATTTTCTGACAAGATTCAATTGTCTGTTTGAAAGTAATGTAATGATGTAATAATACGAGTGATATATGACACACTTCACTTTTAGAAGAACGAAGTACAATCTTTTAAATGAAACAAGTGTACAATTTCATCAAAGAGGTTTCATCAGCTCAATGATATGGAAAGAGGAACCGATTTATTAAAAAGATCTACGATGAAATATCTCCTTGATGTTCAAGATAGTACAGCATACTCTCTACATTTAGTACGTAGAACGATCTACGAGTATTTTAAAGTCCAAAGTGCCTCTACTTTCGCTACCTTCAGCTAAATTTTTTTCAAATATTCTTTCGTGATCATGAAACGAAATCTTCTTTCTCATCTTCGAAATTTTACAAATTGAAACGACTCTACGGAGGCTTAAAGAAGTCTCCTTTTTTTACGTTGATATGCGACTTTATTGAATTTTCAATGAATTGTACGATTAATTATTCTAATTGGAATTACCTAAAAACACATCGCGTGGAATATACAATGGAGTATTGATAGAAATTTCGAAACGTAGAAGACGCAATTGTAATGTATTCCACTTTGACCACCACACAATTTCGAGTAAACCATAAACTTGTCCAAGCTTTCACAATCCTAGGCTGGTTAGGTATGACTGATTAATCTGTGCTCGTCGGTTCTATGTTCGTACTAAAAACTAACCTAACGTAACGTGTGACTCGTTGTTTACCTAGAAAAGACAGAACCTTATAAATAGAGAAGTTCTTAGAACTTTTGAACACCGCGTGCATCTTTCATCAGGAGCTGACGCGACTGTTCCATGGTTCACGCTCGTCGATGATGTTCCATATTCCCAGTGACCTACTCCATAATCCGGCGCTGAGGAAATTCCGTTATTTATAATTTCTGGCAAGTACATTTGAGGGGCGGCCTAATGTTAGGCGATTACACAATCGAGTTTCGCGAAATTCTGAACCTGCCACCCGGGTTATCGTAATGACATTCGACTTGAAACCTGACCAGGCAAAGCTAATAATCCATTGTTTGACAAGTGGCCTGTCCAACTGCGCAAGGGCAGTGACAATTGGCAAATTGATTTATTAACCCTCCTGTTCGTCGCAAATGCAGAACATTGCCACAACGGAATAAAATGAGCATGCGCTGATATGTATAAAATTATCTGATTTGTAGAAAATGTTGGTGTTGCTCGACTTTAAAAATTATTGGTTGCAAGAACATTTGTT
Organism: Tetragonula clypearis; assembly: GCA_010645135.1. Classification (NCBI taxonomy): domain Eukaryota; kingdom Metazoa; phylum Arthropoda; class Insecta; order Hymenoptera; family Apidae; genus Tetragonula; species Tetragonula clypearis. The sequence goes on from WIUT01000667.1 coordinate 20,280, forward strand.
GGTACCTGATCTGTCAATTAATTCAGAGAGAATGTTTAAGAGAGATTTGATATGATTAAAAATTTAACATGACTCTATATTTAATGGAATTTAATGGAAAGTAAAGTAAAGTAAAAAAAAATTCAAGCATTAGGAATGTATAAAAAGTATTTTTCGTACTTCTCAATTTCTTTTTTTTTTTTCTTTTATGAGAAACGATAACGAATGTTCATTTTACTGTGACATGACACCGTGTCTTTTTTTTTTTTTTTTTTTTTTTGAATTATCTTTTATTCTCATTGCAACACATTTTACTCGTGAAAAGTATAATGTAGTATAATTTAAATGTATTGAATAACACGCTCAATCCCCTTATTGTTATGTCGTCTAGAAATACAAAGCATTGGCCATAGAAAGAGAAATGTTAAGAATCTCGGTAAAAAGGACATACTACTTTTCAGTAGAAACATTTTGTAAGAATAAGGCATCAGTAAGAAAAAAATCGAAATATTCGAATTGTGTAAAAAATGTTCAAAGTATTGAAATAAGAATTAAATTAAAATCGCTGATGTATCGGCTCTGGGGTGTTAAAACGTATTTACAGCCAGTCATAAAAGCCTACCTATCTGCCAAATATCAAATATTTAATGGTTTTAACCTAGAATTTTAAACATTTCATGTCGCCGACCTATTATACAGATTCTGAATAAACGATAATGCTTGTTATATTTGGCGAAATAGATCGAAATAAAAAAAATCACGTATAGAATTTACTTGTAACATTAAATTTATATTTAGATATTTTGCATGTCACAGTATTTTGTTTGTCTACAAGCTAGTTAATAAATTCATCTGTGAAATTTGGATCACACTTTTCATCGTGCGTTTTACGAAGACAGCCACAAATCAAAAATAAAATAACTAATCTCATGCAATCGGCTTTGAATTCAGAGCGAAAGTGAATACTAAAACCAACTTACAGATTTAACTTCAGAAGTTAATTTTAGATTTAGATCGAAGAATTATAAGTGAGATGCACATCCATTTTTGGCACTTGTTTCAACAGAAATATTGTAGCAATTCCTACAAATACAATAAAATACAATAAAAACATTTACTCCTTCTCAGTCTGAGAAATATTCTACCTACAGGCAACATAATTCAATGTAAAACCTTTTATAAACAATTTAAAGAATCAAATACAAGAGCCACTGAATTACCTAAAGTCCTCTAAATTATATAGTAATATTAATAAAATAGTATAGCATATATAACATAAAAGCCGCCATAAATATTCTAAAATATTATAAATCGATAGAGGAATCACTGAATTATTTAAAATCGTCTACAGTATATATCAGTAACCTCAATCGCAACGTTTGCTATGATACCCATAGTTGACCAATGATCTAACCCTGACTTTCGTTTGGCAGAATCTTGTTTCTTTTACCTAGATTCGTCCATCCTTGTCTGATCTAAGTACGATTCAAATACTTCGGAGGATTTATTTCGGTCACGTTGACTTCATTGTTATTTTCATGCAAAGATTCGTACAAATAAACAAACACGCAACCATTATGTAACAATGATAATGAACACGATAATAATATATAAGATATCCGAATTTATTTATTTTTATAGAAGCTTTCATTTCTCAAAAATATAAGCTTGCATGAAAATTCAATCAATTTTCTATATTTGTCAAATTGTCCATTTTTATTGGATATATATACATATATGCTCTGAAATAAAATCTTATGTATTGCACATCTCAAATAAAAATGTCAGAGAAATGAGATAATCCTTTGTGATAAACTTTTGCGTTCTTCTATTGCTTACTCTCGAGATATTGTAATTTGTGACGTGTGCGTTTAAGTATTCAAGCGAACTGCACGATTCGAACGTCAAGCGGCAAAGAAACTATTATTATTACTGACGGGAATCAAAGTGTAGCTCATCATGTGCCAATGCTACCACCAGATGTGAAGTTCATCATAATGCCCCGCTTGTTCTCGCTCTTTTATGAAATGCACTTGCACTCGAATTGCACGAGTAGAAATAAAAAGATTCAAGTATTAATTTATAACATATTCATATCTACGCGTTAACATTAGTTTACAATGTATAATATACAATATTAGAACACCTAACTAAAATATAGTGTATATTATAGTATAACATCAGACAAAACCTGAAAGGTCAAGCATATCAGTATGTAATATATAACGTCAAAGATCTTTAAATTAAAATTAAACAAATTTAAAAAAAAAAATCAGAATAACAAAAATTGAAATATACGACATATGATATCAAATAATTGAACAAATTAAAAGAACAGAAATGATATAATGTCTAAAAGATTAGAGATGCCATTATGGCGTATATCATTGATAATTATTTCTCTACTTTTCCTCAAAAAATAAAGACAACAATCATTTCCTTGCTTTTTTTTTTTTTTTTAATGTTATCACCACTGAACTGATATCGTTAGTTATGATATCAATAAAATTTAGGGCTAAATATCTGAATTTTCGTAAATTAATTTGACTTCAATACAGATCCTATAAATGTTAATAACATAAATAGAGACACTTCTAACGTTTAACATTTAAGGGTTAAAGCAACAATTATCATCTTATTCTTTTCGAGAAATATTAGAAAGCCAACAATTAAACACCACCGAAATCTTCTAAGAACAGAAATTACAAGTGCGAGAAATGGGAAAAATCATATCGTTCAGGACAAAATTATATTCAAATGTCCGAGAATCTCGAATCTCGTTTAACGTGAAAAGAATGAGAAAAATAATGAACAGCTCGTTTCGATTACTTCAGCTAGTTCTGGCATTATTCGTGCCAAAGATAGGCCAAAGACGTGTCAAGCCGTGTCAGGGAAAATTAAAACGAAGGCCCATATCCAGGCTGGATAACGCGTTGGCTAAACAAGATGTTCGTGCCATCGGTGACCCTGAGGTCATCGAATGTTTGCAGGATTAATTCCCACGAAATTCCAGAACGATGACGCGGGAATTCGTAGGGAACTCGTTATGCAACCGAGCGCGTTGCCTCGAACCCGACTGACTATTTTCAATTATTATCCGTGATTCGAGCGATTTCCGGAGCGGCGAGGCTCGCGGCCAGATGTGTCGTTCGCTTTAGACGCTCCGAGACGAGGTGATTCAAGGTTGCGGAAGAGCGCGACCCTCTCCCGACGATGCACGCGCGTATTTTGGCACGGCTTTCGTTCGCAAATAACCGGCTAAAACACGTTATCGATCGATCAGTGCTTCCTTGTCCCGCGATTTATTTTAAAGCGAGCGTGCCCTGTGTTCAGATTATTTAATCCGTTAGTAGCGTGTAGCCCTATTTTAGGAGTGTATGGCGTCTAAGTAAGTATATCGCGCGGCTAAAATTAAGAGACGGCGAGTATATTTGTCAAGCGTGGAATGTACACGGTCCGAAATAATATGTAAAAAAATCACGGGCACGACGTGACTCTTGCTTGGTAACAATAAGGGAAAAAATGATATTTTTCTTTTCTTTATTTGAGGCCTCGTTTCTGTAGATATTTTGAAATAATTAAAATCGGGTGAATATCACTTCAACGAAGAATGTCAAGTAACTAGAGAAATACGCTTTCGTTGTTTGTTGCACACACTCTAATATAATATCTTGTATCTAAGACCAGAAAGTGAAAAGTGTAATTTCATTTTACGAAACTTCATATCAGTAAATATGACATCGAAACGATTAACGATTCTAAATCTATAATCTATCGCATAGATTATGAAATTAGAAAAACGAAATTTACAAAATTTCACAAGGAGAAATCGTAAATTAAAAAAGAAATTTTGATTGTAAGCTCACGAACTTTGAAATGAAAAATACAAGTATAAAGTTAGAAAAGAGGAAAGTTTACAAAGTCGCAAGAAGGAAGATCAAAAAGATTTTACTAATTATAATCTCCGAAAATTTGAAACAGAAGAGCATACGAAAGTAGACCAAAGAGAAACGACGATCTTTGACACAATTGCGAAAAAAACAAATAGAGAATTAAATTGTCTACCCTATTGTGTGATTAATTTTCCCGTGTTTTACGATCGAATAGCGTTATCACTATTACGCTCATTAGGAATACACATGTTCAGATCGAGCTCACGATGGATCATCCAACCAATGCTCTTCCGGCAAAGAGCTCTCAATGCTTGTTTACTATTTAGAGTTGTCAAAAGTGCACTGATCAATTAACACGCGTAAAATACAACTGTTGCAATGAACAGAACGTCGAATGCAAATAATTTTTTTTTTTCGTTCATCTATCTCTGTAGTATTAACCCTCATTTCTGTCAATTTTGTACAAAATGTATATGATCACGATGTAAAGTCCTATATCTAGATTCATCTGTACCTGAGACTAGACACAATTGAATAAAAATTTAGTCCATTTACTGTTAACAAAAGAGTTAACAAAATTTAACTATTTACCTTTTCGTTGAAGGTATCTATTATAATTTTTTAATCTGATATCAAGGAATAAATTAACTTGGGGGAAAAAAAAGGGACGGACGAGGGTTGAAAGAGCACCTCCTGTAAATTAATCAGAAGAAACCAAAGTTCTAACCCTAAGATTAGAAACCCTAATCGTTAGATCGTCTTATTAAAAACATAAAAATTTAATTAATTTCGGAATTTTCAATTTTATTTAATTCTATTGCTAGTCTCTATTTGCACGATTACGATCATTTATAACTGAGACTCCCTACGGATCTCCCCAGATTTGTTTTGATTTTTAACCCTTTGAGCACTACGGGCGGATATATGTACTCAGAAAAATAAATTCATCATGGCCTATTGTCACCGTTAACCCAAATAGTTAAAACAGACGTTCAGAAGGATTTTCTGATGTTTGCTTGCTTATGTGTTCTCCCATGCTATGTACGTATTGCGTTCGATGATATGGCGTATGTCAGACTCATCTATATATATAATGAACAGCAATGTATTCCTTTTTCCAGCAACGATTTTTCAACAGCAATCCAAATGCGAACACATTGCAATTCAACTGAGACATCGCGCGCATCGTGGTAATATTGAAACACAATATTGAAATTCTAACATCTAAAGCACAAAAAAAGATGCTTGAAAGTGTCCGAGTTTCGGATTTAGGAAAATGCTCCTTGCCCGAATTTTGTAATTTTGTAACCCGACGATATATACCACTTGCAGATTAAACTTCTCACAGGCGGACTTCTCTCGCGTTACTTCATCGTTAATAATGGGTCGGTGAGAAAAACACGCGTGGTATCGCGCGAACGACATCAGTTCGTATCGCCGAGATATCGCGCCGAAGATACGGAAGGGTTGAGAGCTCTCTGACAAAACGCGAAACGCAGTTACAACTCGACGAAGTGCACCGGTCAAGGTCGTTACATAACGCTCGCCATTAGATTGAACGACATTAGTAATTATTTCATTAGCACACCGGATACATTGCATTGGCCCTCGTCGCTTGTTACTGTTTCAATTGATATTCAGCATCGCGCCGCCGCGGAAATCGTATTTGGCGTTCCTCCTTGGCAAACAAACGATGCACGTCTCCGCTATGCGTTTTAGAGCACTAGCAAACAAACAGCCGAAGAAGCCACGATATGTCATCGTTGCAATTTCATATTAATTTGATAAATTCATATTTTTAATAATATAACGTAATGAAATTATCATTTTGATGATAATGTGAATGTAAGTAATGGGTAGATTGCGAATATTTATACTAATACGTGTTTTATAATTTAATTCTCTGTGATAGAATCATAATTATAATATTATTATTATTATTTGTATATTATTACATATAATTAATATACTATATATTTTATTGTAGTAATGATAATATATATTAATATATTATTATAATTTAAATTACATAATATAATTTAATATATAATAGTACAATTATAATTACAATTTATAATGCTTTATGCTAATTGTATATTGTTATTATTGAGAAACATTTGTATAATTTTTCTCTTAAATAACAACAGATTCTGCATACAAATTGTTTGCAATTGTTGATTCACTTTGTTTCTGGAAAAAATGCACTGTTGTAATATTATAAATGTAGACTTGATTATTATACTGTTTCACCGACCTCAGAACTGTACGTGTATAATAAATTCCTTGATACACTGATAATATACAGATATAAAATAAAATAAAATATAAAATAAAACTTTTCAAATATACATTACAGACTCATCAAAATGAAACCAATTAAGTTACGTTCTAATAAGCCTTTTTTTCTAATAACAAATCGAAAAAATTAATTTACTTACACGAAATTATAATATCACGAGCATCGTTCATATCAGATGAAGATTAAATCAACAAAACTATATAAACTATAGGATTGCGATATACATACGCCTTGGGTTCTGCAGGCTCCGCGGTGCTTCTGAAGAATCAATCAACTCAGTTGGTTCCTCTGACAGCGAATCACGGAAAGCAAAGTTTTCTCTCAGACAGCTCCGAAACCGAAAACGAACAAAACTAACAGCACCTTTAACGTCACTCGATCCAAAGTCTGCGATCTGACAAACGTCCTTCCATTCAGTTCTACCAGCTTTATTTTGCTCGCGGGAGCAAACGTAACCGCGTATGTTCGCGCGAACACATGTGTCGTCAACGAAAACATGATCCATTGTCGGGGATTCGATCAGAATATACGGACGAATGTTAAGTAGTTTGGCGAGACGTTTAGCTAAAATCCCTCCACAAGGACGCGAACAGCAAGAACAAAGGAAGCGATGATCATCGCGACAGAGCCGTAGTTTGACGACGATGAATTTCTAGTTGGGCAATTGGGCAATGGTTTATCGGTGGTCGTTTCAATTTGCCCGATTCCCGGTGTTGCGTTCTCCTGCTGTGGCTGATTGCTTATCAATGGCGGTGAATGAACAGTGACCGTTGGCTCGTAATACGGTGGCTGATAAACGTTATCGGGGTGAGCAGGTTGAATCATCGCGGTCGGCACACGGGATATAGATTGAATCGAATGGGTCGTGTCTGACGAGTCCACCGATGGGACTAAGTATTCTGGCGCTCTATTTTCGACACTAGGTATAGATACAGGTGGATACTCCACGTTCGATGGTACGGTGTTCCTTTCTGACCAATCGATCCTGTAATAGGGATCCTCTGTGTCCAAATCCACGTACGGTGACATCGTCTGATGACGATCGTCTTGGCCTGGTGCCAGCAAGTTTGGCAGCCTCGAATAATCCGGCTGTTCCGTGTAATGTTTATCCTCGTTTCTATGGGGTGGATAGACCGGGTATTCGTTACTGGCACTGGTAGATTCCGAGGTTCTTGGCCAAGAACTCAAGGTCGTTGTGTCTTGGCTGCCGTACTGTGTCGTCTCACGCTGCTCTTCGAGTTCGATTGGTGCGATGGTTCTCGGAGGAACATACGATGCTCTTGTATTCTCATTTTCGTATGATAGAGTTGCGGTTTCTGGCCTGTTATCATAAGGGGCGGTGATTGTTTCTGGAGTTGTCCTCCAATCTGCAGTGTCATAAGGACGATAAACTACTTCTTCAGTTGTGTGGAACTTCGGCTGAACGTACGATACTGTCGACGTCACGGTTGGAGATGGTGTCGTGGTTAGGTGTAATCTCTCGCGAAAGACAGGCAACCGTGTGGACGGTTCTTCCGTATTGCTTTCTTCGTAGTAGGTATCGTCGTAATTGTCGTCGTACAGTACTTCCGGTGAAATTAAATCAGTTGGGAATCTGTTCCAGTCTGGGTCCTTTTCGAAGCTTACACCGTGACTCTCGAGGAACGCGCTGACAGCGTTTGGACACTTGAACTCAGGATTTTCAGTCAGAAATATTCTTTTTAATTGCTTTAGGCTCGACATGGATGCAAGATTTAAGCACTCTAAACGATTGCCAGATAGCCTTAACTCAACGAGGCTGGGTAAGTTTTCGAACACGCCAGCCTCGATAGACTCTATGTTATTGTAATTTATATCCAAGTACGTCAAGTAATCCAAACCTTTGAACCAGGATTTCTTTATGGTAGTCAAACGATTGTTGTCGAAACTTAATTGTTGAAGGTTATTCAGATGTTGGAAAGCGTCGGGATCAATGTCCGTTATATCGCAATGGGAACATCCCAGGACCCAGAGATCCGAGCCAAACCTCGAGAAGGTGTCCACAGTTATCCGTCCAATTGGCATGTTAGAGATTCGAATTTTGCCAGTTTCTGCGGGAAGATCGTTCAAATCGGACAACTGGCCACCCGCGCAGAGATATTCTATCATGTCGTCGTTCTCCAACCGCCTGCATGCCCCTTGTACACCACCGACGTTTGCACACAATACAATGCACAGTAACAGCCCGACGATGCCACCCATTCTTATTAATTTTAAATAATCGTACAATCGGTATTGTTTCAATTATCTCGCGTTAATTACAGTTCTACGCGATACAAAGTATGTATCATTATTCAATTTTGGTACATTTGAACGGCTCAAAGGATCGCAGTCATCGTGGTAGGGATTTTAGCTGAAAACTCTGCGACGTCTAGCGATCAGCTAGAAGCCAATCTAATTGTTCTGTAGACTGAATCCTCTCCTGCGTTCCCTCTTTACTTATTTACTAGTATTCTCCCCTCCCTGTCGTCGTACTAGTAGTCCACCTCCTACTACTGCTTCCAAGCAGTACTATGTATTGATAAAAATAGAAAGCTTGAAAATAGCATGCTGCTCGCTTGTTCATTAGATCATTGAGGTGATCTATAGCGTAATTGAAGGGGTGGGATGTCGTGCTTAAATTTACGAGCGCATTGCCACTCAAACGCATGCCGTTTCCTATCGATAAATTTGATACCGGTAAGACTGCATAATGTATAATGTGTGTTATATCAAACACGAGATATTCATAATAACGAATAAATTTTCTGCTTACGATGAACGATCATTTCTATTGCTTTTTAGACAGTAGCCATGAATAGCGGCAGTTTGAATTTCATTTATTAACGTGTTAATAACATTCCGTTCGCAATTGAACAGAAATATATTATTAAGTATTATAATTGTGATAAATAATTATAAGTATTGGGAATTTTTGTTATATAAATGTATGAACTATAAATTTTTGAAAGTGCAAAAATATTTAGAATATGCTTAATATGTTAAACGTTTAAATAAAAAATATCTCTGTGAAGATACTATTTCCATACTTTTTTTTTTTTTACATAAGAATATAAGTTCAAATAAAAATAGAAATATAAATTTGCATAGATACAATAGTTTTATTATAAGAATGAAATTCACAGATAATACTCTTAGTAATTCTGTGTTTGACACTTACCTTACGTTTCCTGCGTTGCTTTTTTCTGTCATTTTCTTCGGTAAAAGCTTTGTACTCTGGAACTTCACCTTTTTCAATAAGTCCCTGGATAATACTATGAATTCTTGGTTCATCATCACAATTAGTAAATGGAACGGTTTCTAGGATGTAATCCATATTTCCTTTACCTACACAAAAAGATGATCGAATCGATAAACTAAATTCATTAATTTAGTTTTCATAGAATGATAAACACAACTATGGTAAATTCACTTACTGTCCATGTATGCCCGTTTCAAGTCTTTGATTTCTATTTCAGAGCCCTTGTAGTTTTTCTCATAATTATTGATATCCTCTACTGAAATTTTTTTGAAAAGAGACTTCCAATAGTCAGCCCAGTTCCTCATCATAACTTCTTCGCTTTCTTCATCATATTGACCAGACTGGTCGTAAATCTTACGCTTTTCATTGTCACTGAGAATAGAATAAATCCGTCCGAGGACTTTGAATTTTTCTGTTGCTTCTGCCTTAATATTCTCCTCAACACGATCAGGATGTACAAGCAGAGATAATTGATGATATGCTTTCTTTACTAAAAACAAATATCAAAAATAATTGTTGTCCTATATCTAAATGTAATGATTTTCATGTCTAAGAAGTGAATATATACTTGAAAACGTAAGAGATCATAGTTTGAATAGAAAGGTTATGTTTACGTACTTTGTTTATCATTGGCTTTTCTTGATATTTTTAAAACTTCGTAAAAATCACGCGCTCCGAAATATTGTTCGCAGAGGTCTAATAAACTTGTCATGATTTTGGTTAAATTCTTACTAAACACTAACAAGTATTGTTACAAACTACCCCGAATAATAGACCAACATTATACGTTTTCGCGCTTGTTTTTAGCTAGATAGATTCAAATAACATCCTGAAGAGCACGACATCTACGATCATTGGTGCACGGACGAAGTACACGTATAGACCAAGCACCTTGTGAAATTTCGTGTCTCGTGCTCTGAAATACCGACGTAGTAAAAAATCACTAGTTTTTTTAATCGCGCACTCTGCGTTTAAACCAACCTCGTCTATGGATGCGCCAAAAATCAGTGATTTTTACTTTTCAAATTTCGCGGGCTATGAAATCCCGTAAGTATATTTCATCTGTTCCTATATCTCGACTTGTGGTAAAGATGTGTTTCCAATGTCATGTTGGTAGCATTCGCGCATTGTTGGCACCATTCAGTATACAAAGCGCCAGTGGTAGTGTCGTGTATTATTTTTTTTTTTACGTGTGATTATGACACGATAGCCGGGTAGTGTTTAGAATCAGTAACAGCTATAAGATGCCAGATACGTTAGATAATTGGCGGAATTTCGCGCTAGCGAAAGATTAAATGAACTGTTAACGCGTGTACTCTACAATTTGATAGGTAATTACATTGGTTAACAATTGTTATTTCTCGTGGTCCAGTGACGAATAAAATCTGAAAAAGATAGTCAGCGTCATGTGAAACATTATGACATTATCGAAAGTACAATGGTATAACGCGGTATACGGTTACCGGCTTGTTATACGATTCGGTTTTGATCTAACCTAACTTTTTACAATAGAACTTTTTAACGGGGTTATTCAGTCCTGCTGGGATGCTTTGCCTTTTTTTAGCTACGAACAATATCGTAAGTTCGTTGAAAATGTTTGTGTGCGTGTACGTGTGTGCAACGTTGCGTGAATTACAGCTTCGATTTGACATTGTAAACATAACGACTTGACCTTACAATGGCAAGTTGGACGACCTTGACTTTGGCAAGTATACAATAACCGAGTAATTACTCTTATCGACTCGAATCAAACGTTTGATAATTTAATTGATGATGAAATGTCGTGTTGTCAATCAATTTTCTTTATGTCATATAACCTTTAATTTGTAGCAAGCAGTAGCCACAAACAATGATTGGTCTTTTGTTTTGTTACAAGAACGTATCAAATCGTTTTGTTTTTATTATATATGCCAAACATTTTATAATATGTCTTTAGTAGGGAAAGAAGTTTATTGCTTTGTATAATGGATCTTTTATAATGCACATTTATTAGTGTTGCTTGCTTTGAAGTCCAAAATTAATTTTTAAATTATAAAACACTGTTTTTGTTTTTTCTTTCTTACACTTTTAAAGTATTCCCTATCTTATTATTTGATAATGAAATAAGAATACCATTTTAAATAAAATGTATAAAATAAAAATTGTAATTTTTATAACTCTTACACGAGGTATTTTCCAATGTTATAGGTAATTTGTAAACACGTTTACTGTGGTACTGAAGTAGTTACACTGGCATATATGTTTCGGTGAGTCATTTAATCTTTTTATCTTAATATTGGCATTGATATACCATATGATATTATTATTATATTATGTATTTTATTTAATACTGACTTTATTAAGTTAAAACATTGTCATTGTCAATTGTTTCTCAATGTAAATTATAATTGCATTCAGATTTTCTCATATTTTTAAATAAAACTCCAACACTATTAATTATAATAATTATAATAGTATGATTGTTACATCATCGAAATGCAAAGAAGTATATTAACTATTAGTATATTAACATTCAAATGTATATTCATGTACAAATTTAAATAAATCATGATAAAAATGATTTATAGTTTTGTCTAATACGTTATCTTATCTGTTTTGTGTAGATATGTAAAAATTCTTTTTCAAATGATACGTATGATTATCAATGTCATAAACAACATAGAATGTTAAATCAGCATAAATCAACAAAACTGATTCATTTATTATATAATAGACAATAAATTGAATGTTATGTGAAAAAAAGAACACGAAAGTTTGAAATATGGTCGTGTTCTTAACTTTTAATGTTTTTAATATTTTTGTTAATATACATTTAACATTATATATGTGCTCAATTATTATATGTAATATTTAACAACTTTTGTTTATTTAACAACACCAGGTTTCATTTCATTTCATTTAAAAAATATTATGTAAAATATAATAGTTATATATATATAATATATAAATTATTGTACATTATATATAATAATCACTTTAAAAAATGATATAATTTTATTATGTAAATAAAAATTTAGAGTAAATTTCCTCAGCCTATGTAAAATATAGTAACCATCTTTATCGACGGGATTATTAGTCCAATTTTGATTTCCACCACTAGGTGTCAGTTTCCAGTCTTTTCAAACAGTATTTTGCAATTGTGCGTCTGTACCGTTTCTAAAATTATTTTAAATTAGTTGTTTATTTGTAAAAATGTTGTTCACTTTTGTTCATTGAGTAAGAGTGTTGTAAATACTTTGTTAATATTGTTCGTTTCAATATTGTTCATTTCAAGTAGAAGTATAGGAGAACTGGAATTTCATTTTTTAGGATTTTCATACGTGTCGGAAAGCTGTAACGTAAGTAATTAAAACGTTTGTTAATTTGTTAACTTGTTAATTGGAATCAAAATAGCTATATTTGCACTATATTTATTTGCAAATGATTTCTGTATCAGGGAATCATACGAGTTTCCATTTTTTCGTTATTATTGCTATTGAAAATCAAGTTAAAACGACTAATAAGCAATATAGGTTATTAATCATTATATATATATATATATATATATATATATATATATATCAGAATAATGTTGGAATTTCAATTCCTGGAATATTATGTAAATAGAGATGAGATTTTATTGTTATAAAATCTCATCATGTGAATCTTTCATTATTTATGGAATATTTGCAACCTGTATTATTTTTAAAAAGCGCAAATTCGAACAACTGTCGTGGTGGTTACTACGTGATTCAGTGCAATTGTAGTTACCTTGTATTTTGTTTAACATTTCACCTCGTTACGTTTCATTAAATAAGATTTATAGTTGTAATAATAAATGCTAAATATTGAAATTTAGTAAATGTAGTCTTAACCATTTTTTTTTTCGAGCTTTGTCCGTCTTTTGTCATTAATATCGCATGACGGCCATGCGGACCGTCTTTCACTTTTCTCAAGACAAACCGATTTCTCTGAGTGGTTTGTCCATTTCTTCGGCGGCCATTACCTTTTACTTTCGTATTAATTTATATCGCGTAGAATAAACGAACGATATTTATCAGAATTAATTAATAATCTAATTAGTATAAACGCAACTTAGTATCTCATTTTTATTTCTTATATTTCTCGTTGCGATTCCATCATTTGCAATTCCTTCGCAAGATTCAAAATCTCCATTCTTTTCTAATTCGAAGCGCTTTCTGTTCGACCGGTAAAGCAGTTTTCTTCTTTCCCCCGCGATATTATCATACGGGATTTCGCACGAACGCGAATTAGCCCAAAAGATTGCACTGGTGAAAATGGTAATTTCGAATTGCGAGCACTGATGATGTCGATGATTCGCTGACGCACAAAATGACACAAAAGCGGTGCACGCGGACGCTTAACCAATTTCCGCTTGTTTTAACCAAAATCGAGGTCGTGGAGCCGTTAAGCGTCAAGGATCACTTACGATCATCAAGTCAAGATTCTACGTGTATGACTCATGAAACTCTTTTATCTCGACTATGATTCCTTCCATATGCGTCCTCGTCATTATGTTTGCTTGGTGAGCACATGACCACATTTAAATAATATTCCATTGTTACAATATCGCCTTCTTCTCTCTCGTTTTCATAGTTTTTCTCTTCTCTCGACTTTTATGCTGGTAATTTTTATGCTTGCTGAAGACTGTATGAAATTTTTACAATCATTTAGGAATGATGGGGTCTGCTTAATGAGAGGCTATGTGTAGCTAAACTTTTCTTCTCTACGAAAGGCAGTTATTATCCTTACTTACCTGATATTATAGTAGCTCCCTTATAGATTGGAATACTTCGGTTTTCGAATGTTCTACTGTCCAAACAGAATATTCATTAGTATATTCTATTATTCTAATAAATGTATTTTCATCTATCAATCTGCTTTATATCTACTTAAGTAAGAAAAATGGATCTCGTGTTATCTAGAATAAAAATCTTCTCGCAAAAGTTGCTCGATACAAAGAAGGCTACATGTTTGTTTGGCGTAAATATTTTTTTGTATTGATGGAATAACAGCAGAGAATATAATCAGAAGGTCGAAATAATTCTCTTAAACGGGACCTTATATATTTTTTTTTTTTTCATTCACACAATACGATGAGTTTTTTATTATGTGCTGTGTTGTTCTATTAATCCGAGAATTCTGTTAACTAAACACTTTTGTTTGCCTAGTCAGTTCGAACATGGCTCTGCCGTGTGTCTTGACCAACCGAATTGAATTTGAGGAAATTACGACGCCGAAATTTCAATTCCTCGTTAGGGGATTATTTCATAACGGTTAAGAACAATGATTATGCGGTTCCACTTTTGACGAAGTATGAAGCATAATGCGCAGCGTTAAAAACAATTACCAGCGGTTGCTGAAAGCTCGCGCGTTTTCCATGTAAAAGCAGCGTTCAACGAGACAGAAAATAACCGCGAACAACTTGCCTCTTTTTATTTTAACAACAACAGTTGCTTACCTACCCGTGTTGTTTAATTACTTGTGTTACGAGTTGCGAGTTGAAAAGAGCTTTTACGGTGCATAATGCTGCGCAGTCGTAATGAAATCGCAAAACAAATGCGATAACGAAAACAATAGTAGAAAGCAGGGAAAAAAAAAATGAGGGAAACAGATGGAAATAGTCAGAGAAATAAGTTTTCCCGTTAATCATAATTATTCGCTACGTTTTATTTAAATTATTTATTCACATTGCGGTTTGTACCGCGGTTGATTTACGATAATCTCGCACGCGGGACGTAATTGTAATTTCGAGCGAATAATGGAACAGTGATTGAATGAGAAATATGTTTCTGTCGACTTTTTTTTTTTTTTTTTTATTTTCACGTCGTTTGATAAATAAAAGTGAAAGTATTTGTATCAGCTGAGCGGATAGTCTATTATCCAGAAGAAGTGATCGAAATGCTAAAATAGAACTAAATGCGTCGTACAACTTCAACTCCGATAATTGCTCGATATCGATCCATCCATCGAGTCTTGGATTTCGAACTTCAATTAATAATGCAGAGTCTGAGCGATCTAAAAATCTTCCACAGTTCTTCAAGCCCTCATTTAGCATCGGCAGACAGTTTCGTTCGTTTCATTTGGCTTCTTTCGAATTTGTCTGTTCGAATCTCTCGCTTTAGCTCTCCAATTATGGATCCGACTTTCTCGAAAATCAGCCTCTCTCAGTCGGTGTTTCTTCGACTTTTCGTCGGATTTTCTCGTGTCACATCCCATGGTTGCCTGTTCAATAAGATGATCAAGTGTCGACCCTGTGTTTTCAGCTGGCTGATAAAAACCGGTTGAATCGATAGAGCCCGACGCTCTGCTGCCGTAGAAAAGTTTGCCGGCGTTGGCCTCGCGCATCTATCCGGTTCTCGGTCGTTTGATGGAAACTCTAACCCCGCCACGGCATATTAAATATCCCCGAGACGGGAGATGACTTGGTGCTCGAGGGTGAACGCCGCAACTTTCGCCAGACGTCGTCTTTACCCGGCAATTCCTGCGGATTTCTCCCTTCGTGCGTGCTTCGCGTACCATACACGGTGTCTCGTTAGTATCTTTTCGCGTGATTATTCGCGTGAAATATTTCGCTGGTTAGGTACAAGGTCTCCGATATAAACGTCGTTGCTATTGTACTAAGTATCACAACGTATTACAGAAATTCCATTGAAAAGAGAATGAATTTGTTGTTTAGGTTTAACAACCCCTTCTCTCGTCGCGATTAGGACGCGACGCAGCTGTCGCTGTTTCTTTCTTACGTGGCAACGTTGTCGACTTTCGTCGGTCCAAGATTTAGGGCTTCGGTCAGAGAAAGAGAGATAACAATTCGTTATCAGTAATTTGGAATTTGGAATTTTTAGATGTTCGACTAAAAGTCAGAGTTTAGCGTGTCAGAACGTGATTGAACGCGCGTGACAAGTTCCGCTCTCTCGACTTCCTTCTTCTGTCGTGGCGCGGGTTTCTAAAAGAGGTGAATTCCTCGAATAGAGGAAAGATAATTCGGGAACACCGAGTGTGCACGCTACTTTCAGGGAGTCACCCTCGAAAAAGCATGCGTACTCGTGTTCGGTGATTCTGTTTTCACCCTGATCCCCTCCTCCCCCTCTCTCTCTCTCTCTTTCTTTCTGTTGTACGCGCTCTCCTCTCTTCATGGCCTTTCCGTGTCCTCCTCTTTGTACAACCCGTTCCCTTTCATCGTTCCACGAGGTTGTCGTTTTGTACGCGGCGCGCACATTGCCTCTCGCTTGTCCGCGCTCCTTTCCGTTCGCTGCGTTCAGTTTGCGTTTCGTGAAACGAGAACGACTCCTCTTCCACGGGCGAGGAACGTTAATTCGAAACGGGGTCCCCCGGGGGGGAGGGGGTTTCCTCTCTTGGCTTTTCGAACACGAGAATATTGTCCCGACGATGCTCGTCGGTCCTTTTCCGACGTCGTGGCCGTCAAATTAAATAGTATTCGCGCGATTAAGTTCTCCCCCCCCCCCAGCGATATTCATCGCCGCGGCTAAAGAGCACGAAATACGTCTCGTTTCCGCATGGTACGCAGGTTTACAGGTTTTTCAGAAGCGAAGGCAAGATCTCGTCATACAGCGCGTTTGACGAGACACCATTTCTCTGAAGGAAACGTATTCTTCTCTGCAAAGAAGTTTCGCACAGATCGAAATACCATTGCACTGTGGAACGATCGACGATTAAAACACCTAAAATTTTTATTAGATTATACATTAAAGTAAGAGCAATAGAACAGCTTTATAACACAGTGGAGTACGCGAGCTTTTATTTACACATTTTACGGGAAACTATTTAAATCGCTAAAAATACGCTGTTTCACGTCTGTGAAATTTCTAACAAAACGTCATAATCACTTCGTACTACTGTAATTGGTCAGATCTTTTCACGAAAGAAATTTGACTGGTAATTGTCAATTTTAGTACAGGAAACAATAACTTTCGGATAATTTTTGCGGAAGAAATTAGATCTTTTCATTTCCCTTTTCCTTGTTAACAAGATAAGGAAGGAAAGAATGGAAAATTTTAAATAAACTTTTTAAAACCGGTCATTTGACCGATACGTTTAACGTTGATCGAGTGCTTAATAATATTTTAGATCTTACTTTCGATTTGTGCAGAATTTTTCGCAAAACGAGTATTTTTTTTTCCTTCGTAGAAGCAGCGTCCACGTTCTTACTAAACGAGAGCCGAACGAGTATTCCCGAGGAAGTCGATCGGCTCGCAGAAATCGGCGGCTACGGATGTTTCGATAACGATAGTAACGCCGCGAGACCCTTTTTTTTTTTTCTTCGCCTCTGTGCCGGCTTCTCGCCAGCCTACGTATGACCTCGATAATAACCAAGTTATGAAACTTGGCCGCGATAGTGAAAGTGGCGTGTACAGGACGTTTCATAATCTGACGATGTCGCTGAAGCGGTGGCCAAGCAACGAGTAAAGAGGGCCAAGCGAAGAACGAGAGAGGATGTTTGATCGTCAAACAGTTTCACCGGATGTTTCATCGGTTCGACAAACGTGAACTTGAATGACAGAACAGGGACTGTGACAGAAAGAAGAAAGGGGGAAGACACAAAAATGGACTAACATTATGAAATATTAACGTGTAAATGATGGAAAGTTTTTTTTTTTTTTTTTTTTTTTTTTTTTTGAATGAACACAACCGACATCCTTGAATTTAGTCTTAATGTTGGGAATCGATTGCGTTAGAGGATACGCAAGTAGCAGAGTTTCGCATATATATCTCGCAGAAGTGGTTTTTCCACTCTGCCGTTAGGAAAGGAGAATATGTTGATTTTGTTTTGCAATCGTTTCGTCCATGTGAAATGTCATATTGTCATTGTCCCGTTATCGCATATGATGCTATTAACGTTTCAATCTGTATTCATCTTCGCGTGATTCCCCGGGCTTCGCTCGATACATGGAATGATTACAAATTGAATTTCAGTACGAATGACGTACAAAGGAGAAGAAACATTGTAAACTTCGCTTAGTTTCCAATTCAGACGAATATTGGGAAAATCTTTCTCATTGTGAGATGTGTATTGAACAATTTAAAAAAAATATTCTTCCCAAGAGGATACTAAAGAGTAATAGTAGGGATTGTTGTGGAAGAAAAATTTCTTCATCGTTTAAGCCGACGATATCAATCTCGAAATGCAAAGAGAACTTTTCAAAAGACTGTTAAAAAAATCAAAAAAAGAATCCAACGTTTTGGTTACAAGCAACGATTACAGGTGACTTTAGAAATTTTTTCCTCGTTACTGATGACCGTCATTGATGACGAGAATTCTATTTCAGTCGGTTATAATAGTTGAGCATTTTAAAAGCCGTACAGTTACTTTCCGATGAAACTGTCGCTGATATTAACGAAGAAAGAGAACCGAAATTTCCTTTCAACGTACTATGAACAGTCAAAGGAGTTTCCCTCATCGATAACTGCTATAAATTTTTCTCTCGTCAACTATTCGTTGTAATCGTCACTTCTAATCGACAACATTTTAGTCCTGTAACTCTTTTATTCTTCGTTCTGATTATAATAATTATGATCCCTACAAAAAAAAAAGAAAAAATACACACACATATATATGTATATATATTTCTTTTTTCATTCGAAAGAAACAAAAATTGAAATACAGATTAAGGGTTAAAGACAAGGATTGAACAGATAATAATTTGAACGTACGATATATCGTTTCTTCCGATTCCGTAATTAGTTTGTTCGATCAACTGGTAGGTACGTTTCAGGCAACGTTCGTGCGTTATTGCGAAATCAACCAGTGGTCCGGGTACTTATAAGCAATAATGTAAGATAATTATCTGTTGTTTGTACGTGTCAGGGTTGCTCGTGGAGTGTA
>WIUT01000668.1:0-39551 GCA_010645135.1 Tetragonula clypearis
TATATATGTTTAATACCACTGTCGAGACGTTTCCGTTTCAATGTTAATTTCGTAAACGTGTATATCTGCATTTAATTCGATGAAATTCGAATCGAAGGAAGTATGATTTAATTTGCTTGTTGAAATGGTATTTCCGCTTGTTTTGCTTGATTATTATATCTCTCTTGCGAAGCTTTTGGAGCGTAGTTGCTAGATTATCTTCTATTGTTTTATTTAATTAAGAGGTAGACGCAACTTGTTAGGAAAGCTTCTTGAGTACCTTGCACAGCGCTGGGAGTAAATTGTGCTGTTAGAGTTGACGTGAAGAACTCTCCTCGCTAACGTTACTGAATCTTATTTCTACTCGTTACGTTTAATTAGTACGCGTGTCTCGTGAAATTTTCCGGGAATTCCTCGGGTTTTCACCCTGCGATCTGCATGCAATCTAAATGAATCGAAATTTCAAATGCGGCGATTTCGTCGAAGTTCGGCTGCGAGAGAATATTTATTCCAATTCCGAAAACCGATTCCGAAAGGATATGGCAGAAATTCATATCGAATGCTGTCGGTCAAAGGTTATTGTATGTATAAAATGATTGTACGTATCAAAAATGCAGAAACGAGACAAAGGCTGACCATCCATATTTATGAAAAGAATTTCACGAACGTGTCGGGACAGTGCAGAAACCTTTTATAGATCGTTTGGGAATGCGTGTTACGAAACGATCGCCGCTTTAATCGTCGTTGAAGCATCGGCCAAATTAATTAAGCCTACCGGAGGCATCGTAATTAAATCGCCTTCAAATCAGTTGGCCCGCTCTAATGAATATTCCGAACCTGTTCGTACTAGGTGCATTCCATGGCCGATTAGGCTCCATCGAGCTTTGTCATCTTTTACAATTCCCTAGGCCAGCTATAGCGAGAAATTACCTCGTCGGGCTGTATACGTTTTAAATCTCCATTTCTCCGACGGGCGTCAAAGTCCACCGACTTTGATTTATTAGGAAATGTCCAAGGCAGAGTTATTTGATTATTACTATTTTATCGTTTCGACATTCTGTTTCGTTTCTCGTACCTCGAGAGCGAAACTCTCAACGTAATTTCCGAAAGTGTGAAACTTCTAAAGGAAATATATATTCCGAGTTTCGTTTCTACCGAGAAAAAGATCTATGGAGCGCGATCAATGGCACAGAAGAAAACCGTTTTCAGTTGCCACCTGGAAGGTGCAATTTTCCAGGAAGGCCGTTCAATGGTCCTGAGCCGAATTTTGGCGCCTCTCACTCGTCGTCTCGAAGCACAATGGCAGAAAATTTCGTGAAGCGTTTCATTCCGTCGAGCGTGATGATCGAGCACGTTCGAGCACGACTCGATTTCGAACGTTGGTACGCCTTTTCGAATTCATCTCACTTTCCGATACTTTCGGGAAAACGTGAGATTAAAAGGAAGAAAAAATTCTCTTTTCTCTCTCTCTCTCTCTCTCTCTCTTTTTTTAATAACGAAACAAAAGGAAAAGAAATCCGGCATAGCGTTCGTTCTCAAGTTTAACCATATCGTTATTATCGTTAGCAAACTTTAAAAGCTCCCGTGCACTCTAATCGGACCGGTACGCTGCAGTTCGAGGGGGCCCCCATTAATGTTGTGAATTCTTGCATCACAACAAAATATTTGCTTTTCAGCAGGGCCTGTTTGTATAGGTGCACGCGGGCCTTCCAAGGTCTCCGCTTCTTTCTTTCAATTCTTCTGCCCTCTCGTTTCCTTTTCCACCAGAAGATCTTTCGTCTTCTTTTCTTCGCCTCGGCCCGACTCTACTAACCGGGCCGAAAACGTTCGCCCACAAATAACACGTGGTGACTACAATTTATGTTCGCCTCGGCTTGCCTGCCATTGTTATTTTCCGTGCTTTCCGAAAGCATTTCCTAGCTGCAGAAATTTCCGAGAATCCTGGGAAAGAAACCAGTTTTAAATGGTGAACACCATTATTCGCAAGAAATATTACGTCGTTTTCCTTTCGTTCCTCTTTCAGTTTACCGCAGAGGGAATTAATAATCGAGATTTAGTAGATGCCTGAAGTTTCAACAAAGCTTCATTGTTATTATTTCGTCACGTGATATTGATTACGTTCGTTCTTTCGAATGTTAATTTACAGCTACGTTTCTATTCCGAAACTTTGGCCAACGATTACGGAACCTTTATAAATTGAAGCTCAAAGTTTTAATCTTTAACTTGGTAAATTAGTCAGTTTTATGATATATTATATAATCACATTGTACGTTAAAACTACATGTCGTAATAGTTTCAATTTTGAACTTTATAAGTTAAACTTTTCTTACGGAAAACGTCGTAAGTGTCAAACATAAAATTTCCCCTAAGAAGGAAGGCTAATACTTATTCAAATTTGCAAATCCCGTTTGTTCGTGGATTACTGAAAAAAACAAATTTTTGTAATATATCAGTTTTATTTTCAGTACAATAAAATTATTTTCAGTAGAAAATTATTTTTAAAGAAATTTTTGTAATATACCTTGTAATTTTATTTTCAGTACAATAAAATTATTTTCAGTACAATATTAAGTACAATAAGATACGATAAGGTGTGTTGAAATATAGCAATGACTGAAGGGACTCTTCAATTCTTAGATTCATCGATTTATCACAGATCTCAGATAGACGTTGCTATCTTTATCATCGGTCACGTTTCCAAAACCGAAAGCTATTAGCTACCACTAATGATCAAAATCGTCATTCAATCAACGTGCGAGGGAACGTCAAAATCCTCTCGCAGCTTCTTTGTATCCTAATTGCATAGTAGCGTGTACGGACAACGTGTACACGCTGCTTATCGAGGAAAACGTTCGATGGTCACGCTTCCCGCTTGTTTCCTCGTTGAAATTCCCCAGCGCGGAGAGTCGAAGGTTTTCGAAGCTTGGTCCAGCGCTTTGGCCCTGCCCGCTCAGCGGATCTACATTTACGGCGAACAATAATTACGAATTACCGTCCCGATAATCGCTAATTTCGCGTAATGGCCGCGGTATGGTCTTATCTCGCAACGGCGGGGCTCACGCTCGAAATCAAGTCATTCGCGTTGCATTACGATCGCATTATGATTACCCCGCGTAGTAATTTGCGAGCGGGCTGTAATGCACCTCTTCATGCACCGCAACGTTTTGCAACTCGGATTGCACTTATCTGTTGCTCTCTATCGTTGCTCTCTCTGTGCCTCGAGGGATCATCAATGCTTTTTGCAACAGGCCAACAGTAAATGCTCCTTACCGGAACATATCTCTCTCTCTCTCTCTCTTTTTCTTCTCGCGTATTTCACCTCCGTTACGGTTTTCCTTTCTTCCTCTCTCCATCCGTTTCCCTCTCGCGAATCTTGTTTCACTCCCTCCCTCCCCCGGCGACCGATCAAGGTCGCCTAATTATCGCGTCGTTGCGAAATCGTTCCGCCGATACGGTGGTCTTCGAACGTTTCGCGTGTTGCCAATTCCGCGAAACAATTACACCGCGTGTAATTTCGTGCTCTTTGCACGTTACGAAAGTGTAATAACGTTGCAATATCGAGGATCGAGACGAGCCACAAGTTGAATATGATACACTACAAATTGAATATTTCGTTCGATTCTTCCGTCCTTCTTTCGTTCTTTCTGCCTTTATCGATATTTTCTGTTGATAACTCTCCTCCTTGCCGAGGACGTTCGACCTTTTTGTCGAACCGCATTGCCATCATCAAGCTTCATTACGTATCGAATCGAAGAAACCTCTCGCCTGCGCCATCGTTCAACTCTCCGCGACGCGATTAAAAGTTCAAACGCAAAGCCTCGGAGTACACACGCAGCGTCGGATCGATTCGCGCGTTTTTTTTTTTTCTTTTTCCCCTCCCCCCAAACGAAACGCGTCGAGGAGAGAACGTCTAGCAGTGAAGAAGAGAAAGGAAACGGAAAACCGAACCAGTTGCACCCCGTGGACCAAGCACGGGTTCGGGCTTGGAAAAGGGTTCGACCCCCTCCCCCCTCTCTAGGAATAGAAAAAAGGAACTCATCGTCGCGTCGCGCGCGTAATTCCTGGCACATGTCGTTGTGCCCCTCCCCCCCCCTGAAATTCGATTAAACGCGTAACGTGTAATTTCCTTCCTTGCTTCTCTCTCTCTCTCTCTCTCTCTCTCTCTGGCTTTTTGAACTACAACCGCAGTTTCAATGGAACAGTAGCAATTTTCTTTTTTTCTCTCGGTTCTACCTCCCCCTCATGCTGCGGTGCCCCGTCGCGAAGGCAAGAAAAACCGCGCGCCACCAATGCATGGCACGGTTTTGTGTTACTCTCTGAACGAACGTTGCCGGAGCAGAGCAAACCGGATGTCTGCCGGCCGGAAGTAAATATTATTCCCGTAGATGCATCGAGCTCTCCCAGGAACGCTACAATGCGTCGATTGTGTGTGCGTTGCTGCGTCCATTCACGCGGCAGCAGGCTTCGGCTTCGGCGAGCTAGCTGGTCTTCTGCTCGAAAATTCGCTTGCCGCGATGTTGTCGAAGTGTTGGTGAAACGACGGCGACGACGAAGACGCACAAACCACAGAACGAGACGGGATGAAGGGAAGGGAGAAGAAGGGGGAGGGGTGGAGCGGGCAGGCTGTTTTTCAAATTTTCCAGAGACGCAGATTGAAGAAACGAGGAGAGTCGCCTGGCGCTTTTGTCGAAACGTCCACTCGGATTCTTCTCTGTTCGCGAAACGGTTCACTGGAGGGCTCACGATTACCGGGCGCTTTTCTTCTTCGTTCGTTCTCTCGCTCGTATCGCTCTCGCTCATCTCCTCCCCCGGCTCTTTCAAACGGCGGATTTCTCTCGTTCGGTCTCCTCCTTCGTGACTCGCAACCGTGACAAGACCGTCTTCGATGACATGCTACGCAGATGGATCCGAATTGTTCTCTTCTTTCGTCTTTCCTCTCGCTTTCTCTTCTACCCCGCCGTTGTTTCATCGCCGTTTGCTTGCTTCTGTTTGCGATTCCGTACGATGATTCGTTCGATTTTACGGGCGTACAATTTTTTTCTTTTTTTCTTCTTTTTCTTTTTTTGGAACGGAGTTCGTTAGTGGACATTCCAACTCCATCTGCGGTATCGTATGTACATTCGTGAAGTTGATAAGACGATGTACAGTGATAGTCGCACGAAACGCGATAACTAAGTATGCTCAAGTTGAAGGACTCGGAAATATCGTTTTCTCTTTATCTAAATTAGCGTCACAAGTTTCCAGTCGGTCTTTTACGCCCCCTCGGAGGAAAAGACGTAATTGAATTTAAGTTAAGCATTGTTTAACTTGACTGAAATTTAAGCATTTTAAGTATCATCGGAACGAATTAATCAGTTAAAAATTATTATTTCTAGGAATTACGTCGAACTTTCGCGCTAAACTTTATCGCCGCTTGTTTTTCGTGAAAAAATTTATTTCAAAAATCGCGCCAGAATTATTTCAAAAATAACACGAAAATAAAAACAAGAGAGTTGTGAAATTATTCTCTGGTTTTTTTCCCTCGTTTCTTCGGATCGAATTTTCGATGGTTATTTAACGATAACAATACGATCAGATATTTATCTTTGTTACTACCTTCTTACTTTATTATCTGTCTCCTTTTTGTAAAAAAAATTTATTTCATAAATATATCACAAAAATTCAGAGGTCCCAAAATTATTCTCCAGTTTCCTCCCCAAATCGTCGACAAATTTTGCACCACATGTTCTCGAATGTTCAATGCATTACAATGATCACGACTGTGAAATAATGCTCCGCAAATTGAATATGCTATCGCTGAAGAACCGTAGAATCATTGCGGATTTCTTTTCAAAATCATTAACAACGCCAACACACTCACTTTAACACATTAGCGCGCGTGTGTCCCAATCACAATTCTCTGTTATTTAGAGTTGATCTTTCCAAAAGCGATCCAAGATTCTCCGATAGCTAGATTATGTGTAGAGGCTAATCGGCATGCTAACCAAATTGATTCGTTTCTCGGCTCGTCAAACAGCTTTAGAATTTCTGTTTGGAAAATTTGCCTCTTCTTTCTCTGTCATTTGTACTTGCACGGTATTTTATTGTACATTATTATTTGTAATTGTAGAGCCCCCGTGACCTGTCAGTTTCTTCTTTTTCTCCCTTGTCAGATATTCTAAATAAATAAGCAAATGTATAAATCATCCTCAGATGAATTCAGATGAATTTTCGAGCGCTCGAATCGTCGAGAGAATCCCGACAAGGTACGTAACACGATAGATGGTTCATCGGCGTTTCAAACGCGTTCGAGTCGTTAGTGGAGTAGAAGCGAAGCAAAGGCGGGCACACAAACGAAAAAAAAAGAAAAAAAAACGAAAGAAACGCGGAACGGGGGGGGGGGGGAAGGAGGGAGGGGTGGCTGGCAGTGACCACCCCTACAGGACGAGTCCATTTTCCTCGGTGGCAGGGGTGTCGACTCGTTGCGTACACGGGGCTAGCTTGCCGAAGTCTACGAATTCCAGGAAGGGAAGATTTATTTTTCTGAAGAGGACGCCTAATGGCGTGCCACGAACCGAGAAACTCTAAAGTGGTTGAGTTACGATCTTGTAACAGAGGCTTCCATAACGTCGGCGTCGATTCATTCCTCTCTATCTTTGTTTCTCGCGCTCGGTCTTCCCTTCTTTTCGTCTCTCTTTCCAGAGTTTTTCCAAAAATTCGGCTGAAAAGGGTGTCTCTGCCCTGCGAAAAAGAAGCGGGACAGGTGGTCTTCGCACTCTGCTATGGGAGTATCGTGAACGACGTCGAGAAGAACTGTTATCTCCCTCGCTGTTAACGCTTTTCATCTATTCAACGAAAATTCACACATTTCCTTGTGTTTTACAGCTTTAACGCTAGAATTACTGAAGCCGGAGAGCTGCTCAAGTATCAAACACTGCATAATGCAACGGAGCACGCAAGCTTTTTACAGAAAATCTAAAACTCGAAAGATAATCTGTAAGATTGTCTTTCTAACAAAAGTTATAAATTAGTCGGTTCGATTTGGTAGTTCTAGCGTTAGTATAGGCGGTTCCTATATATAGGGATTTTTAGAAATAATTATAGAATTCGATGGGCGTTTGATTTTTAGACACTGGTGGTTTATGACTCCAATTGTAATTAACCACGGTAAAAAAATTTTTTTACATTTACAAATGGGAGTAATGAATTTTGTCTTGGTAATATTTGTACACAGTGACGAGATAGATCCAAATTTCATCTTATATCCAAGATGCACAATATAGTTAACAAGACTGTCAATCTTGATATCGATTTTTTTCAACAATTCGCAGTCTAAAACGATTTAAATCTAAAATACGTAAAGCAATGAACGCGCCCTGATTGTCTTCTATACATTTTCATTTTTTCATTGTTTCATTTGTTGTTTTGTTTTCGCGTTATTTTATTTTGTTGCTAGTATTTTTCCACTACTTCCTTTTGCTACTTTAGTAAGCTTCCCCCCCCCGTTAATAGACAAATAAATCTATTTTCATGTAAACATGCTACTGTCAGATCATATTTCCTTTTGTACGCATCTTTTCTTTCCCGTTTCCTAAATAAATAAAAATAAATCTATTTTTGAGTTAAAGGTGATACACGATGCCGCCGCTTCTTCCGCAAAAGTATCAGAAAATGCTGAACTTCATTCGTTCGGCAGTCGCCTCCCCGACAACGCGGCGAAATTCCTCAAATCAATTCCCTCGAGGAGAAAGATACTGGCTCGATTTCGCCCTTCGAAACGCCGGATTCCAATGCTCCGCGGTGTCCCGTGAAATCTCGTCTGAACGGCCATAGCGAATTATCCAGCGAAATAGCGAAATAAAAAGCGTCCGTCTCTCTCGTTCGTGCGGAGTGGATGACGATGGCGGTGGTGGGAAATAAGACAATTACATTTCAAGAAAGTCGAAGCCGATATTAAAAAGACGCGCGTCTCTGTTTACGATCCTGTTTCCACGGCGACTTTCGATTTCGAAGTAAACCCGGCTACAATGTAAATAAAACGTTGCCTCCTATAAACTTCGGAAGGAGGAGAAATAACGAGCCTGGGGGAAGAAAAGTTGAAGAGCCGTCTTGTAATTTAACATAGGAAAGAAACCGGTTTCCCGCAAAACACAGAAACGAGTCGCTCGTCTCTCGTTCCATCCAGCGTCGCCGGGCCGCAGCCAGACGAAGACGCCGGACAAAGGAGAAAAAGGAAACGGGAACGAGAAAAAGACAGCCAAAACACGTGAGCGAGGAGGAGGAAAAAGAAAGGGGAACGGGGCAGCCCGGCGTCGAGAAAAAGACCAGGACCTTCCGTTCTTCTTCTTCTTCTTCTTCTTCTTCTTCTTCTTATTCTACTTCTTCTTCTTCTTCTTCCTCCTTCGTCTTCGTCTTCGTCTTCGTCTTCGCTTCGGTGGAAAAGCGAACGTTTTTCGAAAAGCACGTACCAACGGAAAGATGGCGGCTTTCCACGGATGTGAAACCTGTTGCCAAAGCCTTCGAGCCCCTCTCCCCGGACCCCGTTCTAAGCTTCCAGCGACTCCTTCTAGCCTCTTCACCCTCCGCTCGCCACCCGCTCTTCCCCGCTACTCCCACGAGCGAACGCTTTTGAAATTCTCCTCCGTCACTGTTCGAATGGACTGCTGCACAAAACCCTGATCTTCCGTACGGTTTTCGGAATAAAATCGTTCCCGTGGAACGTAAATTGACTGTTCCACCCCTTTCGTTTGTGTTCTCGTTCTTTCGTCTCTTCGCGAACGGTGGGGAATGTCTTTGTAATCGTGATACTGCGGCGATTTTATTTGAAATTACGGAAGACAATCTGCGGATTACAGAACCGTTTCCAGATTCTTCTGCGTTTTGCACAATCACTTTATGCCGAGCAATTCGTTTACGACAGTCATTTTATTGCGCGGATATAAAAAAATGAACGATGCTATTTTAAAAGCGTTGAAACTTCACGGATTGTACAGGCGAGGATTAGAAAGAAGCTCGGTGGTCCGATAAATTTTTGGACGCGTGAATTTCGACACGGATCTCATGGCATTCCAAACAAGAAGAAGAAGAAGAAGAAATCAAAAGGAGAATAAAGAAACGCGAAAGAAAAAAGGCGAGGTCGAATAGCGAGCAAAGAGGGAAGCAATTAAGTTTTCCCTTGATTTATTTCAGGCATAAATAATTTTGTAGAAGTACTAATTATCGCCTCAGCTTTGAATCTATATCTCTTCCCTCTCCTCTTCGGCCGACTCTCTCTCTCTCTCTCTCTCTCTCTCTGTCTGTCTATCTCTCTTTCTTTCTCTCTCGGTTCATCGTTAGCTCAAGATGAAAGCACCCGCTTCTGCGTGGCCAAACTTCCCGTGAAGCGATAAATTTCTAGAAACAATAGGAAACTCTGGGCTAGACAATAGAAGAAATATATGTACCGCCTAAAGTGAAGAGAGAGAGAGAGAGAGAGAGAATGCTGCCCCAACGTAGACGGAAGCGCGGCTTCGAGTTTATTTTGAGGAAAAAAGAGGGCGCCGCTGCCGGCACACAAGGGCCCAAGGGGTGAAAAAGAAGCGGGCCAATTCCCCACTGTCTCTCTCTCCCTCTCTTTCTCTCTCTCTCTCTCTCTCTCTCACTGTCACTCTCTTTTCCCGGCCACGTATATGAGAAAGAGCTGGCCAACACCAGTGTCCTGTAGATTCGCTCTCGAGATTGCGAACTGTTGTTCAAACACTGCTGAAAAATAAATGGTAGCCTTGATTTTCTTTGGCGCCGCGTCGCCTCAAAGAAATTCGGCTGTCGTTAGGGGGTCGGATTTTAAAAGTACGTAGCCTCGAGAACCAGCTGCCGCGACGCTCGAATATTTTTGGACCTTTTCACGAAAACAGTTTCTGCCATTCTAAGCGTGGGACGGACGTGTCCTGCAAGAATTCGAACTTTAAAATATATATTTCGAAATTTAAATTCTATCGTATCGTTTGCCAGGACCAAAGTCGATCCAATTCGAATGACTCGAATATTGCATCTTCGAAAATAATTGAATCGTAGCTACTAATTAAATTGTAGAAGCAAGTAATCTTTGGAGAAGGGTTCGATTAATAGTCAGTCAAATTCTGTTAAAAAAATTCAAATTGATATAATATTTGGAAAATATGTTACCTTCAACGTGACTCGAGCATTGCATCTTCTGAAATAATTAAATTGCAGAAGCAAGTAGTCTTTGGAGAAGGGTTCGACTAATGGCCAGTCAAATTCTGTTAAAAAAATTCAAATTGATATAATATTTGGAAAATATGTTACCTTCGACGTGACTCGAATATTACATCTTCTAAAATAATTGAATTGTAGCTGCTAATTAAATTGCAGAAGCAAGTAGTTTGTGGAGAAGGGTTCGATTAATAGCGAGTCAAGTTCTGTCACGATTGAAACCGAAATATTCGGCTATAATGTGTTATCATCGGCGCACCTGAATTGAGAACGCGTCGCCCCCTCGAAAAGGCCATTTCAATCAGCTTACGAATTTCCGAGAAAATATTAGTGCACAATAACGAAAGTCTTGCGTTTCACAGACTGAGAACGTTTCGTGGAACCAGCCGCGTATTCAGCGTCAGCGACGTGTTGCTCCGGAGATTCGTCGATTTTCTACTATTCAAAATAATGGGAAACGTCTGTTGAACGTCAGTCAATGTCAGTCCAACGTTGCTCCACCCCCGTGTTCCATGGACGGCTGAGAAAAAAAAGGCACAACAAAACACGGAAATTATCTATCTTTGGCCGACGGTGCCCCGGTTCCGACAATGGGAGCCGAATTAGTCTGGAACGTTAATTACACCGTGGCTGTCGGATGACATGTTGCCCGTCGATAAATAACAAAAGACACGATCCTCTGCTTACTCCATTTCATTCGGTCTATAATTACATTAGGAGATCGTCCGAAAGTTGTTTCGCGATTTGACAGACGAACACACACGCACAGTTGGCAGAGAAATTGTTCTCCACCTTCCCTCTATCACGATTGTCCCGTTCGAAATTCTTACCGGTTCTCACTGATCTGGACGTATATTTGCATCGAGTCGAAAGTTTACGAACCTCTTTCGGTTCTTCTAATTGAAGGTTTCAATTCGAAACTTTGTAGTTTCTGGAGAGATCCATAAACTCAATCAAACGTGTCGAGGGTTTGAATTTATTCCTTTACAGATCTTGCGAGTGAAAGTATTCTAGCAAACCGAAATTGATATTTTGAAAGTGCCGGAAACAATTTGTAAGCGAGTTACAATGACAATGAAAAATTCTCGATAACTTGAATTGACAGAATTTCGAGAAGAGATGTCTATAATGATCTACTTGATCTCATTTTAAAGAGTTTAAAGCTTCCTCCTGAGTTCGTTCTTTTTTCTTATCGAAAATTGTAAAAATTCAAACATTTATAAAAGAATTAAAAACTTTTTCCGGTGACTGGAATCCACTATAGTCTCGATGATTGAAATTTTGTCTTTAACACTCGTTATACGTTTTTTCACTATTTTATTGAACTTGGAACATCAGGGTTAAATGACAAAATTTCTTGAAATTTTGTCGTTCAATCTCGATATTCAACGTTCAATAAAATGATTGAAAAAAGAAAAATCATACATCAAGTTTTAAAGGGTCGTCACAGAGGGGAGATTTCAATCCTCAGAATGACGGTAGATATGGTTTTTAACGTTTTTGCACACGTTCGAATTTTGAAAATTTTCGAGCAAAAGACGATGTAAAATCATCCTCAAAAAAAAAAAAAAAAAAAAGAAACAAACTCACGACTGTTAGAGGTTCCACGCTTCAAAATGTATCAAAAATCAAGTAGATCGTTATACAGCTTCTTTTCACGAAGTTGTACCAATTTGAATTATCGACAAATTTTCAGGTGTGACTGACGACAACCCATTCACGGCACACGAATCGCGAATAATACAGAGACACTAATCGCAACGACATCATCATCAGTTCAGTCCCAATCACCGGAATCCGAATAGAACAAACAATTCAACAATTAGAAAGCACAGCAGCCAGACTGGAAACGTCGTAGCGAACGTAGAGGCGAAATGAATCGCAGCGAGGCTAGAAAGCTGTTTTTCCAAGGAACCTAACGACTACGACGGAAGACAAATGGAAGAAGACGTTAATTACACGAGGTCTCTGAAAATGAATTTAACCAGGTCGGGGTATCTGCCAGCGAGATCTGTCGAGGAGGGAGCGAGCGAGGCGCGTCCGCTTCTTCACGACGCTCGCGCGCTCTCGAGAGAGACAGCAACGGAGAGTGGATCTCCCGCTGGTAACATTACCGCGCCAGGGGTTTTCGCCAAATAGTTTTTCGAAAAACGTGGTCGCTGGATGCACTTGCTTCGTGAACGCACGCCGGCCCCCAGGTAGAAAACGAACGAGGACGCAGCGAAACTCCAGGAAACTCTCACCTGTCCTCGATTTTTCCCCTCTTTTCCTCTCTCTCTCTCTCTCTCTCTCTCTCTTTCTCTTTTCCTTTGTTCCTGCGTTCCTCTCCTCTCTTCGGCTATACAGACGGATGATCGATGACTGAAAAACGAGGGGAGAACACAACAACGAGTCGCTCGAACGCTAACGAATGATCTCTAAATTTCTGCTTCGAGAACAACAAACGCGCGTACAGCGTGTCGTAGAGAAACAAAAGGCAACATCGCTGGCGAGGCGGAAATCCGAGGCGATGTTCGAGCGATTTTTGATATCCAAGCAAGGATACAGAGAACGTACGACGACGTTTGATCGGTAACAAACAACACGAGAGGGGTGGAAGTTGCGAAGTTCCAGCTCCGAGCTGGCGAGCTGTTTTCCAGGACTTTTGATGCCCGATCGGCGTTGAAATCGAGTTGGGGAATTGAATTTTGTTCTTGTTCGCCGGCCGTTGTGCAGACGCGCGGGCAAATGGGAAAACAAGCGAAAACGAAGCGATTTTTAACGTTCGTCGCAACTTTCGAGTTTCTCTGAACCTTTTACATTTCTCCGCGTGTGAAATAATTATCGCGCGAATAAATGTGCTGGGAAATAGCAATAAATTGACAATATCCTGTGCGAGGTACTGAATGCAAGGAACCTGCACAAATTCCAACACTAAAGAATTCAATATTTAACGTATCGTTAATATATTTACATTAATATTTCGGCTAATGTAAATATTTAAACTGTTACAATTTCGCAAGACACAATCGTGCAACAATAAATTTCAGTTCGTTTTGAAGCTAGACGCCACTGTTTTCAAAATGCGACGTTTATTTTAGCCTATGATGTTTTTACAACGCGTAGTAGACGAGAAAATAAAGACACTTCCTTTTCGAAAATGCTGTAAATCGTCGCAGTATGTAAAAACAATTGAAAAAGTTTCTTTACCACTGGATCTACGCCATCATTTTACAATGATTTCTTCTTTTCGTTAATTTTATCGAATCTTATATTCAAGAAATCGAAACATTCTCGACGTTACATTTGTCTTCGCCTGATATTCAACATAATGTTGAGAAAAAATGTTATCAAGTTTTAGAGGATTATATCAAGATTCAGTCGTGAAAAAAATTTCTCAATATTTGTTTCAATGTCATTATATTATGACAATTTATAACATTTTTGAGAAGAAAAGTGAGTGAAAAGAATCTGACGTATTTTGAAAATAGAGACTAAAAATTTCAAAATAAGTCCAAGTTTATTTTACGAAACTGTTTAAGTATTTTAATTAATTTAAAAAAATGTCTGAATATTAATGTGACTGTGACTGTATTCACCATCGAATCTTAATCATCGCTGCTGAACAATTCAAATCCGTCGTATGTAAATCAAAATGATATCAGCAACTATCGCTTGAATCAAATCGTTAATGTCAAGTATAAAATGTCAAGTAAGAAAATAGTCTATCTGTATGCAATATTACAAGAAACCTTAAAACCGAAGCTACGGCTGTTTATATTTCGAATGTACAATCGATTGTTATAGAACGAAGGTCTCTTCTTTTAAAGTCATTTGTAAAATCGTTTGTCTCTTAAACCATCTTTCGATCAGACACGCCTATTCGAAATAAATAACAGAGAATACGCAAAAAAATAACGATAAATTTCCTGTTTCGCGTTAAAATTGATGATATAACAGTTTTATATTTCGGATGAAATCGTTGCCCGATTGTTGAATACTAAAGGTCCCCTTTCTAAAGTCATTTGTCAAAAGCCACTTTTTAATCAGATACGCCTATTCGAATTGACAGAAAAGTAAGAACGCCAGTAAGAACTGATCCAGACACGGCAAAAAGTGCGCAAGATAAAAATGACGACCGCATTGAAACAATATAGCTGTAACATTGAAATATCTCGAATGAAATTGACGACCGATTAAATACTGAAAGTCTTTTTCCCAAAGTCATTTGTCGAACCACCTTTCAATCATAATACGTCTGTTCGAAATGCCAGATTCTAAGAAGATAAAAAAAGAGAGAAAAAACACTAACACTGTTATACAACGTCAACGAAAACAATCGAAGCTTCGTCGTTGCCTTAACAGCGCGCAACGAAGGTTCGTCCTGTTCCGTTCCGTTCTTCCCGTTCCGCCCGATCCGCGCCGCTAACTAATGAGTGATCAGGGCAGAAAACACGTGCAACGCTCGAATCTCGCGTCTCTTTGCCTTCGCTTTCGATAGCCCCTCATTACTCGAGCGCGCGTTCGAGTAACGACCTCGACGAAGAGATCTCGGAACGGTTTTTTGTATCGCGGGGTCGAAGTCTCTTTCTCTCTCTCTCTCTCTTTCTCTCTCGCCGCTGATCAGAATCGCGCGATAACGTTCCGGCTTGGTACGTCGACGTCGTAAATTATGGCCGATCGAGTTCGGCACGGCCACTCTCGTTTCTTCAGGATTCGAAGGTGAATATCTGCGGATGGAGGATCCTTCCATCCTTGAGACGGGCCGGATCGAGCAACCAGCCACTTCCCGCTGCTAGCTCCCCGGATACCGGAGAGTAAATCCGCGTTGATATCTCTCTATCCGTCCTCCTCCTCCTCCTCACCTTCCTCCTACCCCCTTTTTTCAGCCTTCGTTCGCCGCCGCCTACGCCGCAAACAGAATACTCCTCCTGAACGCCCCTATTAAACCTCTCGATTATCCATCCGCTGACAATCGAGAATCGCCACCAATTTTCGTCTCTCTCTTTCTCTGAGAGATTTGGAACTTTTGAGAAAGATACGGTAGAATGTTGGAACTAAATGAACAGTTTTCTTTTCTTTCCTTTTTATAAATAAATTCTCTCTTCGACTTATATTTCTTTGGGGAATTTCTTACTTCTGACATTAAGAAATGGCGAGAAAATTTAAAAATTTGCCCTACTCAAGTAACGGGTTAATTCTAATTCTGATTCCAATTCGAAATTGAAATAAATTCGTTTTTGAAGTAGTGTTACTGAAATTCGAAGCGACTGAATTACTAAAATAACTGTCTCACAATGTTTTCGAAGTCAATGAAAGAACGCGTTCTCGCGAAGAATGACTTTTTTCTCAGCAATTTTTGTACCGAGTTCTATCCTTATACGAAGCATCGGTTGTTTGAATTGTACAAACTCGAGGATTCCTAGCGAATTAATTTCGATCAGATTTCTCCAACGCTAAAACTACCGACGATTAAACTTGCGTCAGTAAAATTTAAATGCAAGGGAATTAGGGGAAAGTCTTCAGTGCGATAAAGAAAACACATTTCACGAAAAATTGTTCAAAATCTCTAAAGAAAAATACATCCTTACGAATCAGCGTCACTGTTATTCTCGCGAGCTCGCGAAAAATCACGAACTGCTCGTTCAAATCCAATTAAAGGGATTAGATCGTCGAATTGCTGCTATGCATAAACCCGAATATTCAAAGTCATAGGCGTTTCAATCATCTTATTATCGCGTATGAAATTAAACAGCAATATCAGGCGACAAGAGCTGGACAAGAAAATCCCTTGAAAAGATTTATTAAAAAAACGTGAAAGGGGCCTTTGAAGGAAGGCAATGTATATTTATACAATGTATCTTGCGGCGGGATCGCCGCAGATTTTCATTTAATTAGTATGGAGGCATTTCTGTTTTCATCTGACAGATTAGCTCAAAGAAGTCGAATGAGAAGCAGAAGATAAAGAACTAGAGGAAGAGGACCAGGACAAAGAGGCTCGCTCCTAATGGCGTTTTCTTAATGAACGTTTCCTTTGTCTTGACCAAACAACGGAGTGCCGGAGCCTGTCTTCCCAGCGAGACGGCCGCGAGATAAATAAATTCGAAATTTTCGCAACTACGAGGGCGTGGAACAGGGTAGAACGTGTTAATTGCGGCGCTATTATAACACAAACATCGGTTCCCTGCGAACAAAACGACTTAAAGGAAAAAAGAAAGAAATAAAGAGAAAAACAATTTAATTTATATGTTGCAACAATTAGCCGCGCGGTCTATTTAAACTGACCGAGCGTTTCTTTCCTTGATAAACGTTGAGACTCTTAATGCACTCTTCTGAATAATTCCTCCTCGGTGTCTGGTATTTTACGGCGGCGTTAATTAAAAATTCCATTTCCTTGCGGCAATCTGTACTCTACCAGCCCCATCTCAATCAAAAAATGTCACCGTCGAAACAAACCCCTGTTTTTATCCGTTGCCCAATTAAATATTACACGACGATCTTCCTTCGACGGTGATACCTTGTCCGAGGCATCCTGCGAAAACTTAAATTCACAACGACGAAGCTTCGCAAACGTTCAAGGAAATAATAAATTCCAGCGGAAACGGCGTAACTTCCACGTTCTCCCTCGCCTCCCCTACCTCCTCGGCGAGTTGTGAACCATTCGCGTTCTCGCGAATTGAAAATCGCGACGAAACAACCTTAACCCTCCAGCCGCGGGAAATTTTTATTTACAATAGTTATAAGGACTGTATTAATGGTGTGTAAAAACTTAAAATTTAACTGCAAACATGAAATTTTATTAAAATTTATCGTACATTATGCGGGTACCGCATATCAGTTTTCTTTTTTTTCACAATCACTGTAGTCACTATTGGGAGTTTGCAATAAAGCAGTTCATCATCAGTCTCATTTCCAGAAGATAATGCACGTTTCGACATATCGCAAATTGAGGGTAACAATTCACTGGTCAAGGATAATCTAAGCGAGTTGATTGCTGTTATTCAACTGAATATAAAGATAAAAGTAATATACTGTAATGTAATATTCTTGATTCTAAAGCAGGGGGGGGGGGAATGATATATGTACATGAAATACTTTCAATGTTACAAAATAAAATAAAATAGATTCAACGTAGAAATAGCGCCTCCCGATGCTTAAATATCCTAAAAATTACAAACAACAGCGATAATAGCGTACACCGCGGAATTGTGTAGATTATGTGAGACGCGCTATGAGCGTTGGCCGCGGCTGAAGGGTTAAGGGTAGCTTGCCCCCTCTGTGAAACACGCTGGCTCACCTCGTTTTCGTCGGTGAAAATGAGCCCAGCGAGCGGAACATCGTCCGGCACCAGCCAATAAAAATCTCGAAGCGGAAAGGCCGCGCGGCTGCAGCGGCTTGTCAGTTGTCACGAATAGCCGGGGAGGGATTGGCACACTGACACAGTGGCGTGGCTGCATTATTAAACCGGCAACAGCGCGCCCAAGGACGCGGCCGGAATTGGCCCCGAGCAAAAATTAGCCGGCTGTCGCTCAACCGTGGAATTAGTCCGCGAGCAGAGCCGTCCTTCGAACGCCACTGGCCATTCCTCTCTCCGCCACTGCGGCTCTCTTTCTTCGTTCATCCGATCGACGACGCGCCGGTAATTGACGCGAGATCAACAGTTCCTTCGCCGAGGAACTCTCTCTGTTCTTCTCTCATCGATGCCTCGAACCCTCGATATCCCTCGCGACTGTATCTCGACTGTCGTTGACGAAGGAAGAAACTGAAACTGAAAGCACGCCGGTGCAGGAAATACAGGTTATACAAGTATACTATAGGTTGTTTGATTTCATTAAACTTTGCACTTGAAACTACACTTTCCTGTAGAAGACAGATTTTGCCCAAGTGATTTTTGTTTCATTTCTCTCGCGCATAAACGTTTCTCTGTTTTTCAAGGAAAGATTGTATCTGCTCGATTTCCAAGCATTTTGACGAAACTTTCGATGACGTACGACGAACGTGAAAAATCACTTGTCTGTAACATTTCGCCGAATGACGATATGTCTGTAGGTATTTTTTCTTTTCTTTTCTTTTTTTTTTACGATTTTAGTAGGATACAGCAGAAGAACAAAAACTTCCAATGTGTCGTTATAGCGAGGAGGAAATCGTAAGTATACCTCGAACGCTGCACGCTAGACACTCTTCATCCACCAGCGACCAATATTTTCATTCCATAAATGATCTAACAACACTCTCGCGGATATATCCGTGAAAAATCCCTCGTTGTATCAAAGTATTTTGAATACAGAAGGGGAAGGAACGATTCGAGAGAGACAGAGAGAGAGACGAGAGGATAGTGAAAGGATAGTCCGTGAAGAAGCGTCTTCCAAGTCCACGTTTCTTCGACCCCATATCTAATTCCACTTCTCCCTCGCTTCCTTTCGCCGTCCTTACCTTCACTCTCACTCTTTGCTTTTATCTTCCCTGACTCTGATCCTTTTCTACTTCCTCGTTCCGACCCTCTCCCCTCGCCACTTCCCACCCCCCTGCCCCGCTCTCGTTTACCCGCGTCGTCTTCCGTCCTCCTTATTCACCGCCGTATCCATCCACCTGCTTTCCACCCTTCTCTCTACGGCACACACCACCCTTCGACGGCACCCTCG
This sequence comes from Tetragonula clypearis, assembly GCA_010645135.1. Taxonomy (NCBI): domain Eukaryota; kingdom Metazoa; phylum Arthropoda; class Insecta; order Hymenoptera; family Apidae; genus Tetragonula; species Tetragonula clypearis. The sequence continues at coordinate 18,792 of WIUT01000668.1, forward strand.
CAAACCATTCGAGCCATCCAACCCCCTTTGGATATCTCCATACGCCACTTACCCGGGCTCAGGATGTTCTCCGTGCGTACGCGCGTGGAATCTGTAAGCACCGATAAGATCGCTACCGATTATATTTCTAGTTTATCTGCATCGGGATCGTAATTTCGCGGAGCCTTCGGCCGCGATAGCGTACCAAACGTGAAAGCAACGTGTCGTTTGATTATTCCGCTGCCGCGGTGCGAATGCAAAATTTAAAGATGTCGAAATTCTGCGACACCGTTGTAGGAAAAGGGCTGCCGCTGCTATTTTATTTCTGCAAAGTGTCAGAATTCCAGAGATCTGAGGATCTCGATCTCTTAGAATTTTCTCATCGAAATGGCCACGCTTCGTGCTGAAAGCGGATTGTTGGATGGCTTGACAATATTGGCTCAGTGCTAACACTGAATTAGTAATAGTCTCTTTTACCATGACCTGTAAATAATTAGTCAGAAGGGCAAAGTCCGGTAGTCGGTCATCTATGCTCCTTTCCCCTTGTCTTCTTCCTGATGGACCAACCGGAATATAAAAAGACACGCCCGGGAAGAAGCAAAAGCTCAGTTTTTTCTCACCAAGTCGACAGAAGATCATTGCACACGATCCTTTGCAACGTAGAATGAAATTCTTTGAAAAACTGCAAGTAACCATTACGCGGAATCCATTGAACGTCGTCAACGCACGATGTAAATTCCGCCTTCGACGAGGCGAAAAAAGGAAAAAAAAAAAAAGAAAAAAAAAGAAGAAGAAAGCGTGCAACGACGTCAGTCAAGGAAACGTGAAGGAAGACACTGGCGTTAACACTTTGAGTTTCCCCGTGAAAGCCATCGTCCCCCGACAGTTTCTTCGACCTGTGTCAACCGCGTGCTGGGCTTCTTTCCCTCGCACGTGCGTTCGCGCCCGCGTCAGGTGATTAAAAGCAATAAGGCCGAAGTAATGTCGCGCGCAGGGGTCCGGTAAAAAGAGACTCGACGATAAAAAAAGAAACGTTCCTTATCGGTTGAGGCGATCGGTTACTCGAGCTTGAGCGTCACTGTCCTCGGTCCGTTCTGCTCTCGGCGAAGGGGTAGCCACCCCTTCGTCCGACTGTAGAATGTTGTCGCTGGAGGCGGCAGCGACGATGGTCAGAGAAAGCAGCGCGTCCACCAGAGACAGAGGGAGGCCGACGGAGGAAAAAGAGCGAGAGATATGGCGGGGGAGGGGGGAGGGGGAGGGGGTGGACTTTAGAGTCCAGCCAAGGGGAGCAAGAGCGACTAGATGGCTGGGGTGGCCGGGAGGAAGGCAGAGAATTTACGCCCGCCAGTGAATTCCTACAAGACCTCATATCGTACGCGCGCACGCATCAATGTGTGCACACATATACGCACGCGTCCACACACACACACATACAAAAGGTATTCCAGGGTTTAACAGCTAAACTTTGTCACACAATGGAACGTACAGTGAAGAGCATAATTGTACCGATGTCGAAATGAAAAACTATCGATAACTTAAACTGACGTAAAACTTCATAGAATCCACTTGAGCACATTTTTTATAAAATGACGATGTTCACGTAGATTCGTCCTTTTCGTTACATCATGCAGCAGATGGGAAAGTGAGGGCATATTTTCCTCGAAAATTGTAGAAAGTATGTGTTGTAACTAGATTCTCCGTCATTTTGAAGACTGAAATCTTCCCTTTAAATATTTTTATTGAACGTCGAACATTGAGATAGAAATACAAAAAATCGTAACGTTTAGTTACCTGAGTGTTGAAAGTTCAATTAATGAATCAACAAGTTTTAAGTAGTCGTCGTATAGAAAAAGATTTCAATCTTCAAGACCGTGCTAGATTTGGTTGCAAAAAAATTTTTTTTTAAATTTGTGAACAACCTGTAATGTATGCTACAGGTTTGTCATAAAAGAACCCTCTCTTTCGTTACAACTTTTAGGCATTATTTCAATTAATTCATTCAAACTTTTAAATGGTATAGCGCTGTAAAATCTCCATTGCTTTTGCGAAGCAAAACTTGTCAATCAAGCTCTCTCCACAACTATTCAAGTGGATTAAAATCAAACGACTGCGAGACAGCGTTCACGCAAGTTTGAAAGTTGCAAAAATATTTACACACAAATTCGAAATTAATACAGGTAATTTTAAACTTTTCACCGACAATGTATATAATGTCTTCATTTTGTAACAAGCTTGTAATTAGCTACGTTAATTGCCCCTTTCATATTTCGAATTTCTGTGTAAACTTTAAAACGACACATGGTCACGAAACAGTTCTCGTTTCATTGTATCCGTAGCAGAACATCAAGCAGAGAACTGAGAGATTTTCGGGACACCCCGAACATATGTCCGACCGTACGTACATGCGAGAGATAGCACAGAGCGAGGAAAATTCTCGCGGACTTGTGAATAGTGTTGTTGGTCCTACCGAAGGGAATCCATAAATTCTGCAACACATGGGAATCCGTCAAGGCTGCAAATGATTTGCACGCTGTTGAACCGTTCTAGTGTTTCAACTGCCACTTGACACGTGTTCCACGTGTGTGTCGTTCGTTGTGTCAAATCTCGAAAGGTATCGTGTTCGCTTGCGAGTTCACTGTAACGGCAATTACACCCTTATTGATTTTGAAACTTTCGAATTTTTGCACGTATACATATACGTAATAACATTACGAGTGTTTATGAAACTGAGTTTGCTGCCTGAATATTGTTATGGCTGCGAGAATACACGGTCTTATGTTGTACAGGCATTCTTATCTGTACAGTTACGAAAGTCACTTTCTCTGAATTTTCTTGCTCTTGTGTTTGTTTATTTTGCTTGTTGTCAGATGTGCAATGAAGAGCATTGTACCGATGACAATGGAAAATTGTCGATAACTTAAAATGATATGTAACTTTGTTAGAAACAGATCGTATAATTCACAGTCATATCTAAAAAATTTTTTTAAATCTTTTCACACGCATGTTTCGACAATTTTCGAGAACAAGAGTCCTGCTAAAAAAACTCCTGATGTGAAATCATTACAGTCAATAATGTAAACTCACGACTGTGAAAATACAGATTTCTCACTTTCAATCTACGAAGTGAAATCATACGATTTTTCTTTCTCTTCACAGTCATATCAATTATGATTTACTTTAATCAGATTATTGCGAGTGAAAAGATCCACGATGATTTCATTGCCTAGAATCGTGACGACAAGCTCAATTGTTCAAAGATCGTTTCGATTATCCAAAGAAAGGTCTCTTCGTCTTTCGAGCTAATTGTATTTGAACTTTGAAAACCAGACAGATGAAAATCAGACATTGATTTTCATCTCGTTTTTCAATGATCGTTTCGATTATCCAAAAAAAGGTCTCTTCGTCTTCCGAGCTAATTGAATTTGAACTTTGAAAACGAGATGAAAATCAGACATTGATTTTCTCAACGCGTTCGTCGTTTTACGCTTTACCGACTGAATCGGTAAGCAAGGCGGTTCGAATGAAATTAACGAAACACTCGGTATAAATGTCTTTAACATGCAACAGTAGCGGAGCCAGTGTTTCACGAGTAATCCTGTAACGATGTCAAGCTCCGCGTACGCTCGTTACCGAAGTTAAATGTCAATAAACAGTCCGCGTAGACCGGAATGCCGAGGCACCTTAACGTTGGGCCAAACAGAAGCGGCAAAGCAAGGCGCCAATCACGCGCGAAGACAAACACCGACGTCGGACCATCGCTGATTGCCGAGGAAGTCCTTCCAGGACCTTGCTATTCCTGCTGGTAGGCAATGCCCCCGCGCCGTCGAGGACAACGTACCCTGAATACGAAATCAAAAGGCGTCCGTTCAGGCGCGCAAGTTCCTCGCCCATCGCCCAAGTTCAAACATTCGGCTCCGAGCTCGGCTCAACTGCGTATGACCGTTTAATGGCGACCTTGCAATTATTAAACGAAACCCTTTAAGTCTGAAGCTGAAGGGAAATTGGGCACAGCCGGCGCTTGAGACTTCTACGCGTGTTGCATTCTCGGATAACCGAGAAACAAATTCTACGGAGGGAGAGAGAGAGAGAGAGAATTTCTCTCACGGTGAAACGTGTTGAAATCACATCGAACGGCGTGTCTTCCCTCGGAAGACGTTTAAATCGACGCGAGATTATTCCTTAGTCGGACGCTTCACCCTCCCACCGCGTTATCTAATCACGCGGATAAATATAAGTTTGCCGATAATTGCACGGCTGTTACGTCATCTTATTTTTAACCTCGCACGTGGCGCGCGTGTGTGTGCCACAGACTGCGTTCCATGTAAAAAAGAACTTTACGTTCTAAATTTACATTCGCGTTATTAATAACGTGATACACGAAGAAAGCTCCCTCGGATTTCATATAGGTTGAACAAAACGAAAGAGGTAACTTACGATTACGCACTTATACACCCAAAGATCTTTCCCCTCTGACCAGCGATATCGTCGAACCGAAGGTCTTGAGCGACCAGTAGCAATATTTCGTTTCGCTTCCGATGGATCGACGTCCATCATCCAGGTTCCCATTATACGCGTCCAGAACGGAACGACGACGACGACGACGACGACGACGATCTGGAACGTCAGAGGATCAACCTGGCCTTGTCGTCGGTCTCGGCCGATTTGATTTCAGGGCGTGACGTCGAAAGAAGAAGCAGATATCGAGGGATGTGTTTCGCTTGTCCAAGCCACACGGCTTCGTGAATATTCCAAGCTCTAAAAGCTTCTCTCTCTTCCCCCTTTCTGCCCGGTCTACTTGCCCAGATGTACGACGAACGAAGGGTCCATCACGTCCATAACAAGCTCTCTCCCCCCTCTCACTCTCTCTCTCTCTCTCTCTTTCTCTCTTTCTCTTACTTCCTCTCCTTTCTCCTCTCTGTCTATATTCGCTCTCCTCTCCTCGCTCCCTCGGTTCGAGGTCTTTCCCTCACACCGGCAGCCTCTCTAGGCCTCCTCGAGGAGGGCTCTCAAAGGGTCCAGGGCTATGGAGACGTTGGCACCAGGGGAGCGAACCAGAGAAGGCCAGAGAACGGAAGAGACGCGCACCAGCGCGAAACCGACAGAGATAAAGGGTGACGAGAGAGCGAGATGAGGGGAGGAACAAGAGGAAGAGGAGCGACCTACCGCGCCTACGTTAGGTAAATTCGGTGTAACTCGAGGGGATGAGGATAAGAGAGAGGAGCTGCTTTGCTCGCGCTCTGTCGAGAAGGGGAGAGAAAGAGGAAGACGGACGAGGACAGACAACGACGGACGAAGAGAGAATTTGCTAGGAGCAGACCATCGCCCACAGGGGTGGACCGGTGATCGATAGCCACACGCTACCTCCGCCACCACCTTCGCAGCCTGGACTCTTCCTACGTTGGATAACTCGGCGAGCTTCCAATCTGCCAAAGCGTGCCCAAGTCGTTCCACCATTCGAGTTTACAATTCGAAGATCAACGCTACAGCGGTTACAGCGGACGCGCGTTTTCACGAACGAAACGTATCCTTTTGCCAACGGTCGCGATGCGCGCGCTTGGAAGAATTTCTCTGTGCAACTTCAATAACCCGACTACTTTGACTACTTCCGAATCAAGCGAGTAGAGTCCAATCTGGAATTCGTCTCGAGTTTTAATGTTTTTCAAATTGCACCGATTGTTCGGAAACCCGTTCGTCCAAGGAAATCGATTTAACGCGCAGCCACGGAATAACCTAGTTAGACATAGCGTATAAAGCTGCACGAATTTTCACGAGTTTTTCTTCCGCCGCTGAACGTCTGGAAGTTTTGAACGTCTTCACGACTCTCCACGAGCCAGCTTTGCGCGACGACCGAGAAATTCCATCGAATCATTAGTCTTCTTTGACAAGAGAAACCACGCTGACCGGTGTTTGTTCAGGTGGTAGCAGGAATTAGAGTTCAGTTCATCGGTTCCCGATCCAGATTTTCCGTCTGCGTCCGTTGCGTCCTTTCCAAAATCGTCCGACATTAGCATCGACTGTCGTTCAGCCGGTATAATTGGGATTTTCCCAAACCAGCGTTAGAATTCAATAGTTCGAGCCAATCTGTCCAATTCACGTCGAGCATCCCTCCCTTCTTTCGCTCCCTTATACAGTCAATTAAGAAGATTCCCATCTTTTTAGTATTCGAATCGTCGAGCTTCGGGTTCAAATTGCGCTAATGAAAATAATATTTCAACTGGTCCATTCGACCAAAAACTATGGAAGATTTCAAAGATTCGCGAATGGGTAGCGAGACAGATCGAGGTTGCTCGTTCTTTTTCGAGTATGTTTGATCGTTTCAGGCTATTTGCTTTAGAATTGTTAATAAATAGCAATGAAATAACATTAATACATTAACGTTTGTATCTAAATTCACGTTAATTGGCGATCAATTACTACGAAAGCATGCAAAATTTCGAGACTCCGTGAAAATAGAAGAGAAATCGAGTTTCTCGAACACGCGTTTGCGATTATTTCACCGAGTGTGTTTCGGCCGCTTAAGCAGCGTTCCCACGGCGAGGAGAGCAGGAAAGCGGACCAGGTCTATCTAGAAGCTGATGCGAGCCGAAATTTTTTTTTTTTTCTCTTCACGTTGGCCTCGCCTTGCAAGTAAGTGCACTTTTCCCGCGAAGGGAGGCGTTACTTCCCGCCATTACGACGCGTAAAGATTAACAGCGGCTTCCTGCTCGTCCGTCCGTCCGCCGGCTATTCGACGTTCTCCTTTTTCGCGGCGCGCAACTAATTGCGACGATGCAGGCATATTTCTGCTCTCGCGCACCGCCCGAGAAAAATGGAGCCTGCCACCTCTAGCCACCCTCTGACCAACCCTCGCTGGTTTTTTTCAACCGCGTACAGGCTCGCAAACCGTGCATTGTGCGCCTCTTTCGTTCTTCTCTCGTCTCGCCTCGTTCGCAACGGGAACACGCGTTTCCAACGAACACGTCCGCACTCTTCGTCCACGTGTGCACCAACTACTTTTCATCGTCGGTCTCTCTTACTCTTTGGCCTCTATCTTTTTGTCGTTTCTCTCGTCTCGCTCTCGTACCACCGATTCTCTCCGCAGTCGAGGCCTCTTGTGTCTCTTTATTCTCCGTATCTTGGTTCAGCTCTTTCTCTCGCTCTCCTTCTCTCTGGTTTTCCCTGGTTCTCCCGTTTGGCTTTTATTGCGGCCAGTTCTCCCCGCATTTGCGGTGGCAGGGTTTTCCCGAAATCGCGATTAGCAGCAAGACAACCACGCGCTGTTGCTGCTGCTGCTGCTGCTGTTGCTACTCGGCCCTGCGCGTGATTTATTTTTATTACCACGCCACGAGAGCCGCTCCTCTCTTTCTCATTATCGCCGTTGCGTTATTACGAAGCTGTTACGCGTTATTACGGCTACTTACCGCCAGTGCTGTTCTGTCGAATTCCGACCGAGCGTCGATGAAACGCGATGGTCATCGAACGAACCATTGTTCGGAATCAGGGGTTTTTGATTTTCCTCTTTGCTGAATCGAGCCTCGGAATTTATCGGTCTTGGCAACGACGAGTTTTTTCCCCAACGAATGGAAAAACTCGCGCTCAAGATCGGGAACTATCACGCCCGATAAAGGAGGCAATTATTTCCACTCTGTTTTACCGTTCGGAGCGTTCTATAATTTCTGCCACGGTCTAGCCAACCGAACAAAACCCGATACACGAATAAATAAAACCACGAGGAACAAGGGACGATCCCTCTCCACTCCTGCTGGCATGTCCCAATAAACGAAACTCCGTGTCCCCTGCAAATTTTCGAGTTCACTTCGTCTGTCGCTGTCGCGACAATCCGACGAAATTCCTCTGAAGGTGATTCATTGGTGATCTCGTCCGAAGAATTATTTATACCGTGTTCAGGATCAACGTGGCTTGTATTCCAGAAAATAAGAAAAAAGAAAAAGAAAAGAAAAAGAAAGGAAGAAGGAAAGAAAGAAAGGGAAAAAGAAGAGTAAAATCAAGGGGACCGGACGAGAATAAGGGAACGTTGTCCCAAGAGTGCCACGATCCCGGGATTTGTTTGCCACCACCTACCCCCGCAAACGTGCTTCCATGTAACAGAGTCAATTCCAATGGGGAAACGCGAGTCCTTCGCGTTTTGTGTCCCGCCGAATATGGCCACGATTCGAATTAATATTTACGAACGACGCGGAACGACTCTCCGATTTTCTGCGTTTTATGCCGTCGCGATTTTTAAATCGGTTATTCTACGGCGCTGTGCGCGCAGAAATCCGACATGCACGAAAAATGGATTACGCTTGTTCGTACGTATTAGAAGACTAAACGGAGTTTTCAGAAATCCAACTTTTACGCGAAACAGAAATCTTTTCGTTTTTCCCTCTTGTTCGATGTATTTCGAGTGCTATCTTGAATTCTGTTTGCAAGGAAGAAAGAAGATGTAACATTTGCGAAAATTTATATGAATTAAATGTTTATATGAATTTTATATGAAATTTTTATACGAACTAAACGTTTATACGAATTTAAATATTTTTATATAAATTAATTAAAGAATTCGAATAATGATCGATGTTCGATCTCACGATCTATTCGATGAACGATCTATTCGACAAAGTCGACGCGAAAATGTCGAGTCCTCTTTTCTTTCGACAATGTCAACGAGTTAGGAAAAAAGAATTTCCTTTCACCTTTCTCAATACTTTTTCAAGCTTCATCTTCGTATCTCGACACCCTCCCGGCGGGATATTTGAAATGACAGTCGCGAGTAAGAGATATTATTTTCGTAAATAATGGTACAATTTTATTGTTATTGCATCAATTTAACTGTTGCAATTTTTATTAATATAACGAATTTAACTATTGCAATTTTATTAATGTACTGTAACAATCGAACCCGAGCACTGATCGATGCGACTGATTTCAGACTTAAAAGATGCTGTTCTTGTCAGAATTTTATTAATTAATTTCTGTTTGAACATATTTCAGTTGTCGTTTAAATTGTGCGTCGATTGTACACGTAGAATATTTCGACACGGCTGCTCTAGCGTTAGATTTTTTTTTCGATATTCCTGGATACAACCAAAATCATGTATCATACGCACACATGTGTCGCCCGCCGTGAAAGCGTTAATCGTTCGACAGAAACGATTCCTCGAACCCCGGCTGTACGGAAAAACTCTGTTTTACGGAGCCAGTTGTGAACGAAACGAGAGAATACACGGAAACGGGGGAAACGGGGTCTTCATTTTTGCTGGCGAAAGCAAACGCACCCTCCGCGTCGCGCCGGTGCAGCATCACACAGAGCGTTCTCCACGAGAGAGGAACGTTCGCTCGGCGCAGAGGAGAGATGCGGAAAGGCAGATAGAGGAAAACGTAGCCGGATGAATGCAGCCGGTAGATTCGGCATGGATTTCCAGCGACGGTAAAACCGTCACGATTTCCGTGCGATTGTCGCCGTGAACGGTCGGACAAGCATTGTCCATGGAGCAAGAAGGGGCGCAGCGGGTGGCAAACGTTAGGAAATTCGCCTGCGGAGGGGCTGCACCGAGGTCAGGAGGGGGTGGCCAAAGGCTAAGCTGAAACCTTTTTCAAGGATAAAAACCTTTCTATCTCTTTCTCTCGCTCTCTCGCTCGCTTCCCTGCGCATTGTATGTACGCGCTCTGTCGTTCTCTCTCTCTCTCTCTCTCTCTCTCTCTTTCACTCTTCCCCGCGCTTCTTAGTCTTCATCCCGCTTCTCTCTTGCTGAAAGAACGCGAACGCGGTGAATCGTCCCTGTCTTTCACCGTTGCTTTCTCTTTCCTCTTGGTGCAAGCTCAAGAAGAAAGGTATATATATATATTCCGTGGCGAAACGTCTTCTTTGTCCATCTCGTCTGCCGCCTCGCAGCGCGTCGAGCGTACACGCGCGCGCCTTCCTCTTTGTCTCGGGCCATTCCACTTTTCCGTTGTTTACTCTGCCGCGCAGTTTTTCTCGTCGGGCGATCGCGCGAGCCTCACTTTCGCCTTCCGCGAGACCAGTTCCCTAACTCGTTCCCCTGCTTAATTGGCTCCTCAGCCGCGATTTATCGCGCTTCCAGGGGTGACAGGGCAATTTCTTTCGGGTTTCGAGAATGCGCCCGCGATCTCGATGTGAACAGCGCAGCAGCCCCGCTGCGAATCTTTCTCATAGGAGTTGCTCGTAGTGACGCAAACACTTATGCATATATCTCGAATGTGAAAGATTGAACACTGTCGTTCGAACAATTCACCGTTTATCTGTCAAACGATCCTTTTTCTTTTTCTTTTCTTTTTTTTTTTTTTTCACTCCACCAAAAATCGATTTCTCCCTCACGCTTCCCCGACTGAGAGAAGCCTCTAATTAAAATCGAGTTGTCTTCGCAACAGAAGAGAGAGAGAGAGAGAGAGAGAGAGAGAAAATGTATATTTTCCGCCGGGTTCACGGGCGTCCGCGTTGCGAGGAATCGACGCTATGGAGAAGAGCAAGACTCTCTCTCTCGAGAGAGAGAGAGAAGACAAACGGCGAGAAGCGGCGTGGCATGCGTGTCAATGGCCCCGCGCCAAAATTGCAGAAACACAGCGAGTCGAAGCTCGGTGATGGCTTTTCGGTCGTTTTGCTTGATTTTTGGTAATTACGCCGCGCGGAAGGCTAGCAATCTCGTAGCCTTCGTGGGGCCCCGGCCAGAGGCTCGCCTCCGCGAAACTTCTGCCGATGATAGCTCGGCAAATAACAGAGAGACCGGTCGGCCAGCCAGCCAGCCAGCCAGCCAGTGGATGGCAAGAGTTTGCCAGTAGACTCTTCGCGGTGCTCGTTGGACGTTCCACCATCCTGGTCGTCGATTGTTCCACGTCGATCGTCGTGGATCGTGTAATTGGATCCGTGGCTACGTAGCCGCGCTCTCCGCCAGCTCTCCACGAAATTCACGTCTTTCGTGCTGGCCCCGGCCATCATCACCACCGAGAGAGACCAGGGGCCAGTGCAACACGTTCACTCGGCGAATAATAATCCACCGAGTATGCACGGACTGCTGTAGGCTGCTCCTCGTATCAATCGATTAAACGATCTGTCGAACCGCTGGCAATTTCACCGACTGTAAGCTGATTCTTAATTAGACTGGAAAGGGACTGTCCAGAGAGATGTCCCTTGGTTTAGCTAAGCGCGAGCATGGGTTCAACCGCTCTTTTTTACCGCGTGGCTGTCTTTCTCATCTCGAGGGCGACAGCGTGTTCCAACAATTATTTATAACGGGTCAGGTCAACAAAAACTACACACTTGTACGCCAATAATCGCGTTAAATATAATAATGGAGTACGTGACGAGAGACAGTGAAATCTATAGCTTATTTCTCTCGTTACGTTCCAACTCGGAGTAACGAGTTTCCCCTTAAGCCTAATGAGATCGTATTTAAATACCTTGCCGATTGCTGTGAAATCAGACTTAAATACCCTACCCTAGTGGGGATGAGAGCGTGATTTTTCAATTTTGCATGCATAATACTAAAAGACTGAAGTCAGCAATATACATAGCAACTAGTATGATCATTAAATGCCATAGCAACTTCGTGCGACTACATTTGATGTGATTGGGTTAAGAATCGCTTTAATACTTCATCTTACAGTCACAGCCTGCGAATATCCGCGGATACAAAACGGTCGGATTTTTCGGCTGGAAAGAAATCCCCGTTTGCGTAATTGGCAAACGTTCTGCTAAAACCGAGATTAATACGCGAAATAATTAAGACCATTCGCGAGTGTCTATTGTTCCTTTGATGGAGGCAAGTCGACACGGTGGCTCGGTGCATGGTGACTTAATTAGGGCTCGGATTGTATCGTCCGGGATAGTGAAGGAACCGACCGTCTCTCCACGGGACAGCACGGGATTTCCCTGGTTAATTCGTGACAAGTGATAATTGCCGGACAGAGAGTCCGTCGTAAATCTATCGGCGCGTGCTTCGGTATGCAAACGAAAGATGCAACGAACGTTCCACGAGGTGGAATCCGACGAATATTCCCGGATCGTGGCCGTTCCCAATGCGACACTGCCCGGTTAAGACTCGTGGAGAAAGTCCTGCAAATGGAGCAAAGGTGATCTCCGCGTTTGCGGAAGAGTTTCTGGCGCGAGAGAGTATCCATCAGCGTTGTCTCGAAATCTTCAAGGACCCGGTATGGATTCATTAAGGGCAAGCTTCATTAATGTCCCGGGAGAGATTCTTTGTACATAAGCGTTTCTTTCACGTACCACGGCCCTTATCATTCCGGCGCGTTAATTTTACCCCGCGATCCTTAACGACTCCACGAGTTTTCCGATTCGTTTCGACGCACGGGAAATTCGTGGTCGATCATCTCGATCTGAAGAGGTATCCAGAAATTTCTGGACATTTGGATTTAAAAAATCAATTACACCCGTCTATGATATTTATTTTCCTTGTAGTCTGTAATCTTTCTTTATAGTTTCTTCTGCGTTCGTCCAGAAGAGGAATTACGTCGATTTGACTTCACAAAATTTTTTGATTATTTTCGCTTTTGTTCTGTAAATATTTTGTTTTTCTGTGAGTGCTTTTTTTTTTTTTTTTTTACGTCACCACCGTCTTTATCGAACTCTACGTAAAACTACTCTTTGCTCAGTCTGTTGCTTCGAGATACATCTTTCTTTTTTTCTTCGTTAGTTCTAGTTACGATCCTTTGACATTATCTTTTCTAAAAATATCGTTACATTCACGTGACCCAGTTACAATCAGGGCCGCTTTATTTCAGCAAGCTTTACCGAAAAATACATTGAAAATGTTGTGTATATAGCGGTTTGTTTAAACTGTTGTAACTTTTGCACCGAGTAAGATGTTTTTGAAATTCCTTTTGTTCTATTTTATTCCATTTTCCTCATTTAGCTTGAACCGCTTCTTCCCCGGACCGAAAAGCATGTTTTCCGTGATTTAAGATTTTGGCGAAAATTTTCTGATAACGTTCTGCTGCAGTTTATTTCGCAGTATTTTTCTCTTGAGAAACCCAGTTCTGCAATTCTTCCGTGGAAAAATTCTTTCGCAAGGCACAAAATCGTGATTCGAAATTCCCTCATACATAATTCTCGCAGCAAGGAGCAGCTCGATCTTGGAATATTTCTGCGGGCAAGTCTCGCGAAAATCCAGCAAGCTGTTTTTAAAATACTCCCGCGCAAAATTTCTCCGAAACGTATCCCTTTGATACTCTATTAAATCCAGCCGAAGTTTCTCCAAAACAATGGTACGAAAATTTGCCAACGCTCAATGATAGAATCAAGAAATCAGAAAACATGTAAACTCTCGAAAACTCTCTCCTCTCCTCTATGTACCAAAAATGTTCAAAATTTAGTTAATCTTTTGCGTTCAAACGTACACTTGTCGATCGCCAAAAATTCCGAAACACGTCGACTCGTTTGTGAAACACCGAATATCCGCTTACTTTGGTATGAAACGAGTGTTCGCGCATGCTTTCAGGCTGCATGCGCCAACACGCGTGCATACATATTCAAGCGGACACGTCATATTGGTAACAGAATTTCGTGGAAGCATGTGATTCCAACTGGAGACGGTTTTAAAAATTCCGTGCACGAGGTCGAGGTCTTCCATGAAGAGCGCGCCGAGCAACACACCGAGGGACTTTGGCTTACGGAGAAGACGATCTAGGATAAACTAGCGAAAAAGGAAGGACCTCCCGCGGTGCGTGGAACAATGGCGCAAAGGTTGCTACGGCATCGAAGATCTTGAAGTATTTACGATCTCGGATTCCTGGGTTTCGAGCGCGACACGAGATTATCGATGCTTGCAGCTGAAGTTGAGGCTTGGCGGGAACCAGAAAAGCGAAACGAGAAACCGTGGAACATCGCGATAAAAAAGAAAAAACGAGAGCGCGAAGAACAGAATACGTTCATCGACAGATGCTTCCTTTCTTTCCCTCTTTTATTTTTTTTTTTTATGCATTTGTTTAAGCAAATTTTACTAGCACGAGCAATTACAATGCAAACATACGTAAAATATCGAAGGTGCTTTCTATAATGTTTTGTGAAACAGGTAAAACAATTATCCATCGTAGTTATACTTTTTTTTTTTAACTTGCATTCTCTGAAACAAAATCTGAATTCGCATTAAAAATTCGCACCTCGCAATCAGCTTCAACTCTCCCCACTCGTTTTTGTTACTTTTTTAATCCACATTCAGATTCAGAACGCACCGAATTTACGGAATCTGCATTCTGGTGAACTTCTTGAACTCTGGGTATTTCTTTTTTTTCTCAGGCTCTTTGCATTCCTTTAGAGCAACAGCTAATAAATAATCCTCGCTATTTATCTTGATGTGCAGATACCACGGCAAAATGCTTTTTCCTTCATTAATCTCGGTATTTTAATTTTCATTTCATTCATATTCACTCGTATATTTTTATTTACCCCTTTTCTTTGCATTGTCTTTTATTATCACACCCACGAAGGAATTCGTCCCGCAGAATAAACAAATGAATAATAAAGAAACAGAACTTGGATGAAAATTCATTCGTTTGGCTTGTCGAAATGAATGAAACACACGAAAGTCAGAAAACAAGAAATAGAATTTCATCGTTAACAGCCTGTATTTGTGAACAAAAATTCAAATACAATCATCCCCTGTAATCTATGCTCGAACAATAAGACTGTACGAACGTTTCTTCGCAACAGAAGCTTGAAAGTATCGTCTAAGATGACGAACATAATGGAAACATTCGCGAAATCCGAATTCCAGAGTTTCTGTTTTGCGATTTCGCGCAATATAAGTGGTGCGGATGTATTCGGCACGCCTAATTAACGACCAGTATAGCCGGGAAAGCGGTTTATTCCCAAATGTCCGATCGATCCAGTTGGCCTTAATCCGCAAATGACATTAATACCTGTGGCTGTAAAACAATGCTGTCTCCCCATTTCCCCCCCCCCTCCTCCGAACAAATAACATTCGCAGGGAATTAACAGTTATGTCGAAGAACAAACGGTGCCTGCGCCACATCACTTTGCGCCCTCGAGACTAATCGCATTACCGTTTTCCTGAAAGCTCGTGTCTCGTTTCTCGGACGCCGGTGAAATCCTGAGGAAAATCCCGCAGGTAGACATGCCCATTGTTCCCGCGTCCCTTCGAAATCTTTTATTGTTTTAGTGGAAATATTATTTCAGGCACCGTTCGAATGTACATACCGAGGCGAACCACCTGGGTGCTTTTCAAAAACTCTGTCTCTTTATCCTTTTACAAACTTTTCTCTCTCTCTCTTTCTCTCTCTGGTTCATTTTATTCGTACGCGTATCGTTCAGCAATTTCTTTTTTTTTTTTTTTTGGCTTCTCAATAATCTTAAATCACTGTGAAAATCCTCCTCCAAGGATGATTTATCTCGCTTGAATCCAATTATTAATTCATTTATAGGGTAAAAATTGCAGAGAATCAAACGCTAATTTGTTGTAAAAGCAATTTATCTCATGGTTGAATCCATTGTAATTTTGAATACAGAAATCTTCTCATTACAACGAGCCCTTAAAATTCGCTGTGTCCATTTCTTTCCATATCATTTTACTGAACCAAATGATACGATTTCTGGAACTTTTGTCGTTTCACTTTAATAAAATGTGGTGAAAAAAAAAATCGCGCAACGCAAAAATTTTAAAGGGAGACTTCAAATCGTCAAAATGATGGCAGATCTCTACTTTCAAGGAAACCACATGGATGCCAAAGTAGAGGCCTCGCGTTCTAAAGCCAAATCAAATTTTTTTTCGGTAACAACGTCAGGCTTAACGATCAGTTTCAAGTTGTCAACAAGTTTTTCATTAATATTCGTAGAGCAACGTACTCTTCTTCACTGTACAATAATTTACGCTTCGGACGTATACGAAATCGGCTGATCGTAAAATACTGAAAATATTCTTTACTAAAGTCATTCGTCGAGCCACCTTTCGATCAGATAGCCTGTTCGAATGAACGGAACGTAAGGAAATTGTCCCACATTTTCTTTCTCCCTGCAACATCCTTTCGAAAACGGAAGAAGAAACACCTAGACTCCTAGCGACCGCAGGATCACGGGTCTCTTCCTGTTCCTGAATGGTTCGCGCGACTCACCGTGCGTTCGATGCGAAATCATGTAACCCGTCCCCATCTCTGGGGAAGAAGGGAGCAGGGATAATCCCATCGGTGACACAATGTTCGCGTAACCGACGGTCGTAGGGATCCGAAGCGTGAAGAAGAACGAGAAGAAGAAGTAGAAGACGAAAGAGGAGGTGGAAGACGAGGATGATCCTTAAGGAACTCGTCACACTCGCACCCTATAATCCTCCGGCGGCATTCACGGTCAGATCGAGGAGAACACGCATACACGCGCACAGTTACAGACATTCACTGTGTATTGAAATACAGAACGAAGAGAGAGAGAGAGAGAGAGAGAGAGAGAGAGAGGGGTACGCACGCGTGCGATGGTGGAGAAATCGGCGCGCGCGAACCAGGAGAAAACGAGTCGCACGACCTGAATAACTCCGCCTGGATGTTTCTAATGCGTGGCTTAGCAGGCTCACGAGTTCGTGAAGAGGACCGATGAACTTTGGATAATCATCCGACCCCTTCTGTCTCGTTTCGCTCCTTCCTCCGCAGAGAGCAGATTTCTTTTATGCTCTTTCGGGGGGGGGGGGGATGATCCAACTCCTCCTCTCGATGGCCATCAGCCGCTGACTGATTTCGATCCGGGGACGCAGTCTTTTCGCGTTTCAGACTCTGCAAGTATCAAGCGATGCAGTACGCTCGAAGCAGTATGTTTCGTACATATTTCTGTGTTTACGAGTTTCTTGACCAACGTTTAGTACGTGTAAGAAAATGTACAAATACTTTACACTTTATACATTCACGCAGCCCGACCGTGTAGCTCGCTCAATTCGCTCAGTACTTTGCATAGAATCCAATTGACACTGCCTGCACTTCCGACAGCCCTTAATAGTCCACAGGTAGTGTCCTTATTCCTTCTAGGAATCTCGCAGCGATCCTGTTCACCTATTTGATGATTGACCTTCAATGTGGATAGTACTGTCGACTTTCTTTACACATGTAAGCATGAGAATGAGAGGAACTTGAATCAAATAATTGTCGAATTTATTGTCTAAAAAGAAAACACCTGTTTCTCTCTCTCGTCTTTCTTTATCATTAAAAAAAAAAAAAAAGAAATAAACGATAGACATACTGTTTAACAATAATATCGAGTCGTGTACTATTAAGTTAGTGCAAACGTGAGACTAAATTTGTACGAAATAATAAGCTTGCTTGCCTCTTTCCCTTAGCTTCTTTTCATTTAGAAAACTAAATATATTATTTAACACTCAAGTCGTACATTTTTAATTACGATGCATTAGTTCAATTATGGACACAATTGTAGAAATTTTTAACTGCAGACTCGTAGTACTACGTGGATCTTCAAGATCCCTTCTCTCTTCCGGGAAAAGCCCGGTCAAATTATAAAACCAACGCTCGAAGATCCATACTCCTTCCCGTATACGCTTTCACCCGGCCGGCTGATAGCACGATTACCGGGCTGTCAAATTCCGTATCAAACGCGCGAGGATCCCCTCGAGAAGCCGGAGAAACGATTTCTCCGCGCGAAGAAATGAAAATGCTTGTTGTCTCGTCACGTGGAACGCTCGAGGGTCTCGCAAGTCGATCAAATTCTATCCGTTGGAACGCGAACGACAACAAAGTACCACCAACCGCACTGTGTAACGCGTGGAAACGAGAACGATAAACAGAGAGAGAGAGAGAGAGAGAGAGAGAGAAAGAGAGGATTCGAACGTAGAAATCGTAAGACGAATAGATGCAGAAAAGAAAGGGGGGGAGGGAGAAAGTAACGAAAGGAGAGAGGGACAATATCGTGAGCGTTTACGACGTCGTTTTGCCTCGATAAATATGCTCGGAACCCCTATTCGAGGGATGCAAAACACCCCTCTTTGGTAGGCGGGGTGCAACGAAACCTGTGTAATCTGCCATACGTTTCCCATGAATATGCATCTGCGAGGCTAATGCGATTTGATTCACGATTGGCCTAAGTGTACGGGCGAGGGGAAGATCTCTTGAAAGCTACAATAATTCGATACGTCGACCGTGAGGGCACAAATTAACGTTTGTTAGCGTAACGTTCCCCTCTCGCCGCGCGGAGACGACGCGCGATTTCCTGATGAAAATAAATCGGCGCGGCCCTAACCGTGGATTAAAGATTCCCTTTCTTTTTCTTTGCCTTGAAAATTGGTAACCACCGGTTATTTCCTTCGGATGAGAAATACATTCGGTGATTTCACACCGTACCGGCTCGCCGTTCAATTCGATTCTGCCGCGATCTGTTTCACGAAATTCTGAATTCTGGTGCTATCGGAATATTCAATCGTTCATGCGTGAAACACGCACACTGTTTATTGATATTCATATTAATAACGTTTTATGTGTTATTATTGTATATATTATATAATATTTTAATATTATACATCACATATGGCAAGAACTATTCTTTTCATTCGTTATGATCTTCTTTTGTATCGCGTCTAATGTGTCATTGATATTCTTAGGTGATTTTTAGGTTAGGTTATATCTCGTCCTACATATGTATACAATATACATAGATTATTATTATAATATTAATTTAATAACAACAACAACATTGACATTGATATTGATATAGGCAACGAAATAAATCGCGGCACGCCACGAGAATTTTAATAGAGACTGTCAAATTTTAAATTCCACCGTCGATCATTCGTCTAAATGTTGACGGATCTCCGCTCTCGAGCAATAAATTTATCAACGCGGACTTCCACTTGTCCGGCGAGGCGAAACATTCTCACAGGATGGCCACGCAAATTAAGCGATTCTAGTTTACACACGGTTTACGACTTGCCTGTAAATTGCCAATCGCTCCGACCTTATCTTCTTTTCGTGGACAAATCTGTCGCTTAAGCGTAGCTTGAAACCGACGATTAATATTGGATTTAATGAATCACCGGGGACACTTAAGCGAATTGCCGGGCTATTGTTCGCAATGGTACCGTTAGGTTAGGCTAATTGTAAAGACAGGTACGTGGTCGTAGTTTACACGCCTTTACGATCCTTCCTAAGCCCAGAGTACACACTTTTTCGATAGTTAGTTGCAAAAATTTCGAAAACTACGCCCGGGGAAATCTTTTGTCGTGCCTTTGCCTGCGACAAAAGCTGGGGGGCGGGAGAGAGAGAGGAGCAACTTTAATTGCTTTATTACCCAGGAGAATTATGCGAGAAACCGGGCTGCACGTCAATAAAACCGATTTTACCGGGCCATCGTAAACTTTATGCCGGCGGCACAAGCGCACACACACCGCCGAGCAACGTCAAGTTTTTCACTTGGCCGGGGGGATGCTTCGACGATTTCGACGTGCTTTTTCCCCGGGCCTGGGCGAGAGAGCTGGCGACGCCGAATAAAATGCGAAGAAGATGAAGAAAAAGAGAAGAGCGTTTAACGACTCACCTGTTTGCCCGGCGATCCCTCCTTTTCATCCCTCTCTTCCTTTTACGCCCCTTCTCTTTTAATAATCTGGCGAACATCCGCAAGGCTCGTTCGCAAACACCTATACCATTTGCTGCGTTTCGTGCTAAATGCAATTCGCGACGATTAATCTACTAACTGTCAAGAAAACGATCAGGATGAATTGTTATTTTCTATTTTTTTCGCAAGATTGCGATTGTCTTTGCAGCAGTGTTTGACCGATTTTACGAATATTAGAAAATATTGTACGAGGGATTGTTTGTAGGATAGAGATTCTCAGATGCAGTGTGAAACGACGCAGTATGAGTTGGTACTTGATTCGACACTTGAAATTGCCAAAAGTAACTCGGTACTTGCTTGATACTTAAAATTATCAAGAGTAAATAAATGAGTAAATAAATTGTCAATTATCAAAAGGCCCGAGATATCTTTTGTGTCTCTGTTCTATGTTTTTCCTTCGATGTGAATTTTACGTACTACTTTCTTTACAAGTTCTGAAAATTGAAACACCGAACGAAGAGCATATAACAAATTAAAAATACAATTAACAATCTTTGAACGTTGATCTTTTGATGTATTTATTCAATATATTGTAATATATTGAATCTCCAGTAACTAATTCAATTATCTAAACAATGTCGTTGACATAATTATTTAATTTGTTAAATAAACAGGGAAAATCTGTCTTTGTATAAAAGAGAGGAAAAAGAAGAAATAAAAAGAGATAAATAAGATTGATACGTAAATGTAATAATTACCAACACGAGATGAAGTAATAAACGGAAGAAAAAAAATTGTATAACAAGGTATGCTAATGAGTAATGGGAAGGAGTCATGCTAAGATGTTGTTGACACACGCTTCCTTCTTGAAGCAGCAAATTGAAAAGAAGTTAGTCACGACAGTCGTGTTTACTAACGGAAACTTCGAAATTCTTCAATCACAAGGATAAAAGTTTATTTCTCACGGTAATCAACATTTTAGAATACTTTCGTGAATCATCGTGTTTGTACAAAATGATTTATTAAAGCTACTTGAAAGTATCGTTGACATATATCCTTTCTAATATCCAGTCAATCGAAATTCTTTCGAGTTCTCAATGATTTTAACACATATCCGAAAATTCGTCATTTCACAGACAATCACCAGCAACCAAATGACGAAAATTCGTATATTGCGTTTGTATATTGCAGTAAATGATTGATTGTTGTTTTATTAAATCCGAATAAATTCAAACGTAATTTTTACCAAACAGAGATAATTCTACGAAAAAAAC